>VZRN01005751.1:185492-254200 GCA_013397935.1 Dasyornis broadbenti | reverse complement strand
GCCTTCAGCTTCTAGCCCTGTCCTGTCATTTAATCCTTTTAAATCGCCACGTATTTCTCCTCTCCGGCGTTTTCCCTCTCCCTTCAGATACTGGCTCCCTTCAGGTGTAATTCGGCAGTGTGCTCTGGCAGCCAAGAGAGCAAAAGGCGTCCTGGGTTGCGTCAAGCCCAGCGCAAAGAGAGGTGATTATTCCGCTGTACTGAGCGCCGGTGTGGCCTCACCTGGAATTTGTGTAGTTATGAGCTCTGCAGCTACCTCCAGAGGAGGGAGTCAAAGCTGGTGAAGGGAATGTCCTGTGAGAAACAGCTAAGGACTTCAGGTTTGGAGAAAAGGAGGCTGAGAGTTGTCCTCATCACTCTCTACGGCTTCCTGAGGAGGGGAGGTGGAGAGGGGATGCTGATGTCTTCTCCCTGGTATCCAGTGGATATCCCCGCGTATGTGGGAATGGTTAAATGCTGCACCAGAAGAGGTTTAGACTGACCATTAGGAAGCATTTCTTTGCTGAGAGGGTGGTCAAACACTGAAAGAGGCTTTCTAGATAGGTGGTCGATGCCCCAAGCCTGTCAGCATCTAAGAGGTATTTGGACAATGCCCTTAATAACATGCTTTAGCTTCTGATCCTCCCTGAAGTGGTCAGGCAGTTGGACCAGATGATAATTGTAGATTCTTTCCAACTGAGCTATTCTATTCATTTAATTTCATTTTATTTCATCATTAAAGAACTGGTGCTCGATCCCTAGGCTTAGAACAGCTGATGGATATAAGCCAGAGATAGCATCTGGACACGGCACTTCGCATGCATCTTGCCTTTTTCCATGTGCGTTCCCAAGCTGTCCCTGGCATAGAGAGGTTCCTCCCAATTGCTCTTGTGGCAAAGGCAACTCACATATCCCTGTCTGCATTTGACATAGTATTGCCAGCAGGTCGAGGGAGCTGCTACTTCCCCTCTGCTGTGCACTGGTGGGGCACCTGGAGTGCTGGGTACAAGGGCACATGTGGGCATACTGGACAGAGGCCAGAGAAGGGTCACAACGATTAAGGGACTTTGCCATCTCATATATGGGGAAAGACTGAAAGAGCTGGAACTATTTATCCTAGAGAAGAGAAGGCTCAGAGGGCTCTTATTAATGAATATAAATACCTGAAGGAAGGTGTAAAGAGAACAGGCTCTATTCAGTCATGACCAGTGAAAGGACCAGAGGCAGTGGGTGCAAACTGAAACACAGGAGGTTCATCAAGGGAACACTTTTGTCACTGTGTCAGTGACCAAGCACTGGTACAGGTTGCCCAGAGAGGTTGTGGGGTCTCCATTCTTGGAGATAGCCAAAAGCCATCTGGGTATGGTCCTAAACTAAAGACCTCTTAAGACGGTTCTGCTTAAGTAGGGGGCTGGACAAAGTGGCCTTTCCAACTGTAGCCATTCTGTGGTTCCATGATTTCCTTTTTGTTTCCAGGACTGATGTTTCAGGAAATACTTGGGAAAATCTAACTCTGCTCTGGCTTAAAAGGGCAGTTGCAAAACTTCCCATGGGCTGACTGACTGTCTCTTCTAACCAGCCGTGGGCCAGTTCAGCTTGCTAACCAGTACAAAGTGGTTTTTGTTGGTTGGCTGGGTTAGTGTTGTTACTCGGCAGTAGCTTGTGTCAGCTTGCCGAGAAAACAAGCTACTGCCAGAAGCTGTGCAGAATCAGCATGTGATCAGGGAGTGCTCTGGAGTTAAATCTTACATGAGATTTAGCTGGTTGTCATCCCCTCAGGGTAACTGTGAAATTCACCTTTTCAGTATATTTTTTGCAAGAAAACACCCTCATCTCCATAGCATTGAAAGAAGAGATCTCAGAAATGGAGCTGTTAGAGCAAGGTGCAGCAGGCTGCTGCACAGTGGCTCTTCTCGAGCTGAAGGGTTTGAAGGGTCAGTGGCTAGAAAAACACGTTGTACAAGTTGTTACAAGTGCGTGTCTGTATCACACTTAGCAGCTGTTGAAGGTTTGCATTCAAAAGAAAATTGTTCGAAGGGAAAACAGTAGATTTCAGCCTATCGAGTATTGTGTCTCATTAACACCTAGCTTTCTCTTTTAGCATTTTCTGTCTTCAGGGTTTTGAATGTTTACATCAGTTTGAGTGCTGTTATTTCACTCCTGGCTTTGCTTTTGTCACCTGTGCTCTTATTGTCTGCCTTGGTTGTGGCTGATTTTTTATGATTCAGCCTCTTCAAGTGTTCTTATACTATGGTAATTTGGGTTGTATAGTTCTTATATTTCTGCTTTTCTTAAATTATATAAAAACATTAAAAACAAGTACTGACATTTTATGAAATACAGAAAAAAAATCTTTGTTAATGTTTCGTTATACATATATCCCGTTTAAAAAGAATATAGGTTTCTTGTGGTACTTTTCATTCTTCTGTTTTCAAGAAATTCAAACTAAAGAACCATGGCTAATGTTATTGCCAGAGAAAAGAAATTATATGTCTTTCTTCTTCACATAGTAACTTAGACTAGGCCAAAAGCTTTTAAACTGTTCTTTTGGTGTCACAGAAATATTTTCAATACGCATATTCTTGACTCCTAAATTGGCTGTTTTTATGATAAGAAGGATTGTACAGGGCTGTAAACATCTTGCTCTTTTTTTGATTGCTGCCTTATTGTGAATCACAGCAGATGGTAATATGGAAGTGAGAATTGCTCTGATGCTCTCTGTTTTCTTCTTCCATAGATTATATATCTTAAACTGCTAGATGTGAAATTACTCTGGTTCTTTCTTTAAGGTCAGTTTTGTGTCTTCTTCTGTCCTCATTTCATCATTTATGTAATTGCAGTACCACTGCAATTCTGCTTTGCTATATTCCTGGGCATTGTCTCTTTATCTTAGCCTGCATCTTCGGGGTTTTTTTAAATATTAATTTATTTTTAATTTATTAATTTATTTTTAAATATTAATTTTATTATTATTAATTAATTTATGACTCTCCTCCAGTATTATGAACATTCAGGAAAGGCTAAAAAGTAATGATAAATATACTAAGATCTTCATTGTATAGAAAAAATCTATTTGATTTAACATATTGGTTTGGCTCAAAGGTCGCCCATAGTTCTTGTCAAAGGAGACTGACAAAATGCAGGAGGAATAAATTAACCCCTTTGTGCAGCTCTGTAACTTATCTTTGTCCAGCACCACGTATGTTCTCAGAGCCTCACAGAAAGACAAAATATTTTTTGCAGTCTCACAGAATTGCTATAGCAATAGAGCTTATTATTTGCTAATGACTGAAGCCGTGCCAAAAGCATTATTCTTAACTATCAGTGATTGTGTTCACTTTTTTGTGAGAGAGAAACATGAGGAGGAAGGGAATTGCATATTCCTACCAAGGGAGATTTTTATCTTAAGGCAGTGAATTCAATTTCAGGTCTCCTGTAGAAATAAAATTAATCCCATCTGGAAGGGAAAAGTGCTGTGCTATATAGGAGAAATGACTGCAGGAATGTGGTACTGTCTCTGAATGGTGAGTGTATTTTCTATGATTTTGTGCTGACAGCTTTAAAAAAAAAAACACAACTAAGTGCTTTTTTCCTCAAGATTGTATGACCATGTATCCAGGTCCCCAAACTTCAAATTTAATTTTTACTCTGAAATGAAACTTGTATGAAACTGGTTGTTCTGAGCTTTCATTACCTGAAACCTCGTCTTATCTACAAGTAGTAAAACTCCAGCCTGATTCTGCAAGTGCTTAAACTGTGTTCTTATCTGCAAGAGCACGGAGTGTTTCCATTCAGCTCTGTGTTTCTTTGTTGGATAGGGGCTTTGTTCTGTTTTTAACATGTGATTCAAGAAATTTAGTGGTTGCATTTCCCGTTGCTGGGGAGATTTACGTTTACTTTTGAAGTAGCACAGTTGATAAAATTCTTAAAAGAGCAAATACCACAAATGCCCCTGCCCTGCCTGTCTAAGCCTTTCCTTTACCGATGCTGTACTGTATGCAACTCTAATTTTTGTTTCTGTGCCCTGCTTCTGTTCTGATAGTCATTCTTTGTTATTTAGTTTATACTTAGTAGCATGTTCAATAAAGCTACTGAAATGCTGAAAGTAGTAGTTGGTGAACTCTTTCCTCCACATACCTTACAAAGACCCAAGATCTATAAGTACAACTTTTGTTTCTAAGAGGTTCTTAGAGAAGGAAACAGCCTCACTAAATATGTTAGTCTTTTTAATATGTGGATTTTAGACCACCTCCCCACATTCATATTCAGAAAATACAGCATGTACTATTTTCTTAGTGCTGGGCCAGTGATTTTAACAGCGTAAGGACTTCATGCTTGAGCTTTGGGCATAGTTTTGTTAATTTTGTTTGGTTTTGTGCTTCAAGCAAACCTACATGTGGGTTTTGATTTTGATTTGCTTTGGTTTTGGTTGTTTGTTTTGTTTTCTGTTAGAGAAGTACTGCTGGCAGTGGAACTACCAGCAGTAGTTAAGCTACTTTAGAAACTGAAAATTCCAAAGTAAGGATCAGCACTTAAATATGTAGATAAGATGAATTTAGTGGGTTTTAGAAAAAATTGGGATACTGTCAACAAAAGTAAAAAATCTAGTATGTGAAAGTTCTTGTAACATTAATTTGGCTAGATCAAATTGTCCTGCTTGCTAATTTACTCTGAATTTAAATGTCTATTGTCTTTTAAGCAGTGAAGTTTAGGTATGTTAAGTATGCAGGATTTAAAAGGCTACAAGTGCATGGTTCCCTGTACAAGTCTTTTGTGCCATGTATATACTGATTAGGATGCTTTTCTTTGTGCAAGAAAGAAGGGAAAGGAGACATTATGTGATAGAGCTGAAGACTGTACAATAATGCAGATCTCAAAAGAGAAAAAAAAAAAAAATGAATGGAGCAACTGCAATTTTGGCACCTGAAGTGACTGACTAGAATTGGAGCCTTTACTAAAGCTATCTGTAAGATTTTGCACATCAAGTTGATTTTGCTTCTTGTTGTAGCACACTTAGGATGAAGGCAAAATTGCATTTTAAACTGTTCCACAACTGCCTCTCCTTCATACATCATTGGAGCAGAAACCTGACTCTTGAGCATTACAGCACAGGTTTTTACCACTTGAGCTATGGGACTGACAACCCTAATTGGTAGCAGGAGAAGACTTATTCCCTGAGGGCTGAAAAAGGAATATGCTGCTGGCGCCATGTGTTGAGCCTGGGTGTGGGGGAAGGTAAAGAATAAATGAGATAATTAGGAGTTTCTACTGTGTAATCTCCATGGAACTGGAAATATCAGTTTTTCTCTTGCTAAAGGAGGAAAACAAGCAAAAAGGAATAAAGTGCAGTTAAGTAACATTTTTTAAAATTACTGTATGCCGGGGATTGGATGACAGAATGGTTTGTTCTGTTCTTGTGTACATTAGTGTAGTTTTTTTGGTGGCTAGAAGTTGCACTGTGTCAGCATAAGCAAGCAGTAGCTGGCCAGGCTGCAGGGTATTCAGTCTCCAAGTCTCAGGTATCAGGCCACAGTTTGAATAGTTGCTGCTTTTGCCATGGTCTATTTATACACTGTTCCTGAAAGCCAGTGCTTATACTTCATACAAGACTTTCTGGAGTGTGTGATCACTTGTAAGAGCAGAGTTTCAGGCAGTGCATGTGAATAGTCAGTGCTGAGTTGCCACAGGTCCTTGGTCAGGGCAAAAAAACTCTTAGTTTTGGTACCATGTATATTTGAGTGGGGAGTGAAGAATTCCAACAAATAGTTAATCCAGGATTTTTATCTTTTTCTTTTTTTTTAATCTGCACATTGCACAGTAGCACTCTTCACTCTTTCCCACATTCTAAAGATACTTCTTTGTTAAATTTAGTGTGAAATAATGTTACTGAAACTTGACATTGTATACGACTTTAATTCTTTACCCTGGAGTCCTTTCCTCTCTTGGAGGTGTGTATTAGATGTTGCTATCAGCTTGTCAGTCCCTTCTCCTTAACTTGTTGATGTCTGCAAAATAAATCAGGATTCTGCTCCTCAAACTCTGCTTCAAAGTTGAAATCACATTATTCCACTTTTCCCAATTTTATATGGGCATTTTAGTAGAGAAGATCTCCACTGCCCTTATTTAAACATTCCTCTTTGTGTCCAGTACATAATGTGCTTCAGCCAGACCACAGGCTGCCCCATAGGTTGGTGTTGTCCAGGGGTCCAAGTTCAGCCTTTGGGGGACCTTCATGGATCCCTTCATGAGTTTTTAGTATGACTCTGTCCTTTTAAGCTACTCAGAATTGCTTCTATGTAATCTTCCAGTCCTGAGAGAGAGGAGATACTGAGCATTTTCTTTTGCAGTCTGTGTTTTTATCCCAATTGTTTCCTTGTTTTGTTCTAGCAATGGAATGCTTAGCTGCCTTGGAAGATTCCTTTAATGAATTTTTGTTGGAAAAAAATTGCTACAAATTATTTTTCTGCAGTTTCTTTAAGGAAATCGGTGGTAACTGTTAATCAAATATACCCAACTGTTAGGCTGTCTTTAAGATTGCAAACTGGGAAAATTAAAATAGTTACCACTACCTTTGAAAAAAAGTTTGTCTAATAACAATAGAAAGTAGCAGAAAAATATGGAAATATGCTGGATAAATGCAGAAAGGAGTCTCCTTCTTTCATTTTCATTTAGAAAAGTTGAAGTTGGTTGTTTGTTTTTTTTAACAATTCCACTCCATTCATAACTTTGTATAAAAGCCTTTTGTACTTCATTCTCTTCTTACCTGTTGAAGTAAATTGCTATATCAACAAGGTAATCTGTCTGACACAAATCCCTGATATTTCAGATTGGGTAATAAAGATTAAGTTGTAGTATTGGGTATGTAGCCTTACTACATACCTATGATAAATTCTGTTATGGGAACTTATGGTGAGTTCTGTTATCGAATATTTATGTAACATGTTTTATCTTCATTTTAGATAACACCTTAGAAGACAAAAAGAGCCCAAAGAGACTATGTTCAGCTTCTTCCGAAAAAGTCAAGATTCGAAGAAAGTTACAGTGCCGGAGAGAGAAGCAGATGGATTTGTTATTGTGGGTGAGTGGTACTTCTGTATAAAGTGATTCTTTCATCTTTGAAATTTTCATCTTGAAGTTTCTTTGAGATGCTTAGACTAAATGAAATGTTAAGAGAAGCCATGATAAAAATTGTTCAGTATTCTTACTTTTTCTGACAAAGTTAATTTTCCTAGTCTGCTCATTTGGACTAAATAGCTGAAGTTTTATTTAGATAGGTCCGAACTCATATTCAGGAGCACTGAAAATGCAGTTTCTTGTTTTCCTTTCATGCTCTGAGTGGGAAGAAGTTACATCCTTACAAAACAAGAAAAGTCAAAGTTTAGGCTTCTAGCTTTATGATTAGAGTTGTGGGAAGGGAATATCTTACTGCAGTTGTTAAAGGACTGACTTTTGTTCATTTTACCCCCAGACTTTTTATATTAGAAGCCAAGAAGCATTTCTGGTCTATGCACTTCTGGTCGTGGTGAATGTAGATTTTCCGTCTCAGAATCTGACTCTTAGTTTGATAAAAATTAAGCAGTTCAGGGTTTTCAAAGTCTTCTTGTTATTCAAAAACAAATCTAAAGTATACTCACCTGTGAATTGGCTAAATTTGGAGCTTTGATCAAGCTCTTTCACAGTTTTGCACATTGGCTTAAGTGTGCAGAAGAGAAAAAAATTGTTGCTGTTATGCTGAAACTGATCCTTTTCTTTTTTCTATTTTGACAATTTGTTTTCCTCCCTGTGAATCTGTCATCATCACTATTCAGCTTGTGCTGCTCTGATTTACTGACTTGTTCTGGAATCTTACAGTGTTTCTCTGTTTAAGTGTTACTTCTTGAGCATTTTCAAGTCACAAAAGCCTTTAGATTATTGAAGTCTAACAGTACAAGAGACTACTGGAACCCTTTCTGAGGAGAACTTAGATTTTTGGCAATAGTTCTCCACTGAAACAAATCTGTTTCACGTCTCTGCCTGTGTTGCCATGCTTAATGACTGCCTTCCACTAGATTTTGTTCACCTGCACCAGTTTTGATGGCTACATCAAGTCACTCCAGCCTTTGCATTGTGGAAGGGTCAAAGGAGACAATCATTATCCCCAAAAAGTCTGGAGACCATTTAGCATTTCAGTTTCTGTAATAGGCAGAATTCTGCACCCAAATGTTGCTATGTCCCACAGTTGCTGGTCCTGATTCTGCATTCAATTTAGCTTCATTCCTTTTTCCTGAAATGCTGTCAGTGACTATTTAAACTTTATTCACATAAATTCACATAAAATTAATCTGTTAAATATAAACTCAAGAATAATCAATTTTGTTTGAGTCTTCTCTTTTATTTACTTTTTTTTTTTTTTTTCTCAGAGAGAAGTTAATTTAGCAGTCTGCAATGAAATGGACTGTACTGGGCAGAAGAACTGCCATCAGTGGAGCATATCACTGTCTTGCAAGACAAATGTAGTTGCAGAATTATGGGTCAGGACTTAAGTAGATATTTATCTGGAAGGGGTGTTTTTGTCTAAGAACAGTGTCAGTGGAGAAAAAAACCCCAAACCACATCACTTAGTCATTCTGTTAGTTACTACTTTATTACTCAGATGGAATGCTCTGAAGCTTTTCTAAACTGGTGTAAAATATTCTAGAAATCCAACAGTAACTACCTTTAACACATTTCAGTAGCAGATTTCTAAAACAATTCGTGTGAACACTATTGTAGGCAGTGAACACTCTCAGAGGGAGTGAGAATATATTTTTTTATGTTTTAAGTTGGTTCTTAAACCCAGTCTTTCATTCAGACCATATAAGAACAAAAAGCCTAGTTCACCAATATCCCGTGGACATGGGAGGAATCTGTCTGTATCATTGGGTATTTGAAAAAGAGGGAAGAAAGGTCAATGCTTTACTGAGAAAGTTCCATCAGAGCTATTGATGTGTCAGATCCTGAAGATAATTTTTTTTCTTCTTTTTTCATAACTTCTCTAAGTCCTGTTTTAAATTGCTATATTTGAAATCTACCTTTCCTTGTAAAGTATCAATGCATTTGGGAATTCAATGTCTGACTAGAAAGGTGACTCATAAAAACAGCAGAATTAACAAAACCAACTTTCCAGTCTAGTACCTGAAAGAAATTCTCTGTTTTAGCTTTTGGGGAAAGTATTTCATGTGTGGGAGTCAAGAAAAAATAATTTGCAATTCCCTCTCTACAAAATAAATATAAAATATAATTTTCTACCAAAGACTAAAGCATTTTTATGTCTAACTACCAGTTCACTTATTTTCTCGATACTGGTCATCTCATCTCTTCATGAAGCTGTAAAAGTGGTGCTTGTTCTGTAACAAGCAGAACTATTATTCTGAAAAGAGAAAAGAAGCTTATGAAATAGGCATAACACATGCAGTTGGTTTTGATGAGTGAATCAATTACAGAAATATAGAAAAATGTTTCAGAGGTTTTCCTGATCATCACAAATTGTTTTTAATGTTAACGTTCTGAAAGTCAGAATTAAGAAAAGTAATTTTCAGTTAGCTTGGGAATCTCGGAGAGTAGTAGTTCTTAAGGAATTTCTCACTTTTTGTGGCTTTTGTAATATAAAATAAATTTCAACCTACCATTCATTCCTACTGTTGCTAGCCATAAAGAAAAATACAGGTTTAGTGCTAGCATTTTGGTTTGGCATGCAGCTAAAAATCTCCCATCAATCTCACAGATCCAAGTGTTTTGTAGTCCTCATCTCAGTCTAAGATCAGGAATTGAAAAACTGAGACAGCAATGCTGCTTCCCATGTGTGTTTGGCAAGACAGTCAGAAACTTTGCAAATATTGCCATGGTGCAGATGGTTCTACTGGGGTGAGTGGTGAGTGTTTTTGCTTGAAGCAATTGAAAGATCATAGAATCATAGAATGGTTTGGGTTGGAACATACCTTTAAAGGTCATTTAGTCCAGCCTGCCTCCATGAGCATGAATATCTTTCAATAAATCTTGTTCAAAGCCCTGTGCAGCCTGACTTGGAACCTGACTTTTCTGGGCGGCCTATTCCAGCATCTCATCACCATCATCCTCATCATTAAAAAATTATATCAATAACGAAAATCAATTAGAATATTGTTCTGTATGTCCTCTTTCAAATGTACTGAGAGAAGTTAATTTTGTTTTCAGGTTTAGTTTAAGAGCCCTATGTGCAGGGTTTTGTTTACTTTTCCAGAAAAAATTGAGGTAAGCCAGTGTGAGGGAGCAGTAAATGCTGGTGGCTCCACCAGGCAGGTAAGCCTGCAGCTGAACAAGAGTGCTAAGAGGGCAGGGGCTCGGGCAGAGACCTCACTGAGAAGCAGTGTGGCCCCACTGCCTGAACAGGACAACACAGCACATCTGGGGACAGTAACCGGGACAGCCGAGACCATGATTGCCAGACAAGTCTGCAGGGATTAGGCACATCTGAGGCCAGGCAAGGAAGTCAGGTCAGAGGGCTGTGGTCATCCAGGTTCCCAGGCATCCCTGCAGGGTGCTTTCGGCAAGGACCAAGAAATGAGGCTACTCCTGCAGCTCTTTGCCTAGCCCCTGATGGATGTGCTCAGGCTGTGGCTGTGCTGGCCATGGGCACAGAGAGCCAAAGCCCTAGCGCTGGGAAAGAACTGCTGAGCCTGGTGGTGCGCTCGGGGCTGGACAGCCAGGACGGTTGTATTGTCTCTCGCTATGTCTGGAGGCAGCACAGTTCTCTGAGGAACTCTTGATCTGATCCTTTGACCATGACTGAGTTCAGGGCTTTGTTTACATTTGACTTGTGTTTTAGAGGCCAATCTCTTTCATGGACTTGAGAGTTTTTGGGCTTTTTTTGGTTTTCTCTCAGGGATCTTTTTATGTTTTATATTGGAATGGAGTAAATGGTTTGGAGAAGCAGCTCAGTTGCAGGTGCTGAAAAATCTGATTTTTAAACATTTTTAACTACTGTTTCTTCCTTGAACTTAGGACAGCTTTCTGTTTCATTTTTTACGTGTATATTAACGTAGGTTTTCAATACTGGCCAATGGTTGTTGTTTCAGAGCTCCGCTCTCAGCCTCACCTGCAGACCTCTTTAACAGGTGGTAGGGAGTATTGGTACTTACACAGAGCACTAAAGTGTCACTCAAAGGTTGTTTTCTGACATTCAGCAACTTTGTTGTAGAGTTTTTCAAACTTCCAAAAGTAAGTACCCTAAGGAAAAGGGAACAGGCCCAGGATTTTCAGAATGAAGTGACTGTCACAGACACAGGCAGGCTGTGGCCATGATAAGAAGGTTTAGCAGCAGTTTTGTAATGAATATTAATAAATAACTTCTGCGCTGGAAACCTCCATTCTTTCTACTGTGCTTTGCTAGATCCATCTAGAAAGGCCATCTAGAACTCATGAGCTAATTTTGGATTAACGCTTATTTGTTAATATTTCTCACTATTGGAGCAAGCATAATTTTTGCCTACTAAGTTTCCTCTCTGTAGGAAGTAGTCATAGACATAAGAAATTGTTTTGAAATCTCTTCCAAATAAATAGAAGTATCTGTGGTACTTAAATGAGTCTTGGATCTGCTCAATTAACCAGTGTATCTTATGTTTTAATTGTGATGTCTGAAGAGAAGAAGCTCTACTGAGCAGATGTGTTCAGGCTTGCACCAGCATCTAAAACATCACTGAAAAGGATGTGGGAACTACTGTTTTTCATCCTGTGAGATGAAATACAGTATAAGGGAATTATTTCTTCCTTATTAAAAGTGTAGAAGAGAACTGATATTAGATGACAGGTAGAAAAATCTGGACCTTTTTGTGAGAAGCAAGATGTTGTCAAATTCATCGTTACAACCTGCTGTCAGGAGCATACTGGGCAGCAAAAAGAATACACAAGGAGTTTGATAAATTATGGTGGATGATAGCAGATATTCTTACCTTAAAATTTTGGAGGCTAGGTATGACTCTTTTAAGTTAATCTCAGCGAGGTTTTTGAACTTCAGCTTTATTTTAAATTAGGTACTTGAACCTTCCTCTGATGCATTCAGTATTTATATTATTGCGTTAATTCAGTTTTATAATTCCTTCTTATGAGATCATCCTCATTTACACACAGGACTATCCTCACTCATCTGTGAGACTGTGAAAAGTATGATTTACATTCAGATGAATGTTTCTCTTTGTTAACTGCAGTTGTATTGCAGTAGAACATCCTTAACACATGGGAAATCTTCTGTACTGAAGATACAAAAAAGTAAAATAATCAACCCAAGTCAGCCTTTATTTCTGGAAATCTGGACTATTTTTCCAAAGACCAATTTTACATATACTTGTTCCTCTCCAAATTGCAGCTTCTGTTTTGCCTTGAATTTACCCTGCACGCAGATAGTTTTTTGGGGTACTTTGGATAAATTGCATATTTGAATTAAGGGACACCCCCACTGTTGCCCAAGATGTAAAAAGGCCTTAAATAGGATCCTTACTGTTTCCATATTGATCTTAGTAGTACAGATCTCTATATGTATTTTTAAGAACTCCTTAAATGTTTGCTTTTGAGAGAAATGTATATATGTATAAATTTTCTGGAGTGAATCTGTTATGAAAGGAAATTCAATATACTGATACTCCTGAAACAAAGGACTATCTCCAGACTAGTTCATTACTGCAAATCAAATAGTTTTCTGCTTTCTTTTCTCTGCACACACACCTCAAAGATTAAATGCATCAAGAGATTGGTAAAATCTTAGTGTTATTGCTGCTCTTTGTTTTCTAGGAGTTAGTAGTAATGTATAGTAAGTCCCTGTGAATCTCTACATTGCTTTTTCATTAATATTTAGGGAGCTTTTAGTGGTGGTAGTAAGGAAGGCTGGGCTGCTGCAGTGTTTTAAAATATACTATTACATTAAAGAAATGTACAAGGCATTGTGCCAGCTGGAGAAAAGCAGTGTCTCAGTGTCCTTTCATTTTCTGCATCAATGGTCTTATCTTACGTGGTTTTTATATAACAGGAAGTGCTTGTGTAGTTATTTCCAACCTTGTAGTTTTCGAATAACAAAGCTTCTATTTTTTTATGGTCTTTCAGGTTAAAATACTAATAGTAACTTTATAATAATGTGAGATTTGAGGATACTTTTAAATATTTTTATCTAAAGAATACTTTATACATATCAGCCTGTGCCACTGTAAGTGAGCACTTGTGATGCACACTGAGAAGTTACAATATCTAAAGTGACCTGTTTCCTGAAGTGCTGCTTTATGTTTTTTATACTTAAAAATCACTAGTAGCTCATCTGGGCATTGAATTTTGCAGCCAGAGTTGATTGAAAAGGGAGGAGGAGGAATTCAGAAGAAACAGCCCTCTCCTGTTGCCGATCCTTAGTTGCATAAGGAGGTAATGTCTCCCCTTCATTCAGTGATGAAGTCAAACTAATCCTCTTTGGGACTAATTTTGCACAAAAACAACCTGCGGTTTTCAGTGGTGCCACTAGATGGGGATTTCCCTCAGATTCAGGGCTCGGAGGGCTTTGCTCTCCCCCTTTCACACACAAAAGTGCAGTAGTAGTAATTATCAGTACACCATTTGATTAGACTGTAGATTTTCAAGAGATTTATAAAAAGCTTTTTAAAGCCGAATATCAAATCTATAATGACATTCCAACCTAATAAAAACAATGAAGCTTGAAATGTTGACAGCATGTATCTAGATACTGGCTTGTAATTCGTTCCAAACAGATCTGTTGAGGCCCATGTGGGACCTAAATAACACAAAGAAGTAAATTTGCATATTTTACAGCAGGGGGAAAAAACAGAATGCAAAAACATGAATAATTAGGAGCACAAGCTTCATGCTATATTAATACTGTTGAAAAGCATGTGTTGATTGTATTCTGAAAGCCAGTAGTGATTTGGTTGAGTGAACTCAGTCAGCATCTCTTATGCAGATTAAAGGATCTGGGTTACAGAACAACTGAAATTCATTGTTTTGCTGTATAAGGAGGTATATTTCTTAAAGGAAATGCTTTTTCCCCCCTCTTTGATTCTATACAGCAGAAGGAATCTCTCATTTTAATGCTTCATCAAAGTATGTTTTTGTTGACAAATGATTGTTCATATCATCATTTACTGGTACACCTCTAGATTTTAAAACCAGTTCTTTTAGGAACAAATCAGATGTTAGTATATTTAACACTTTAGTATACATGACCTACTTACTTTTCATTCCACATAATTTCTCTTCCTTTTGCTTTCTCGGGCTTGAGCCCCTGGAACATACTCATGAAGCTTTCATGCTATGAATTTGATTATTTTTAAATTTGCAGAAATGCCCTTCTCAAAATATTAGCATAAAGGCCAGTTTTGAATCTGAATGTTGTGAATGGTTGTGTTGGCTTCTGCTGATTGTAATGTAAGATGTATAGCATACTTTTTATGAAAGAAAATGTTATTTACTTAAAAATGACAAATAGCATTAAAAGTGATTTATTGTTTGCTTTGGCTGAATATTGTTTTGGCCTCTTAACTCACAACTATTTCAAAAAGTTACCTGGTTTTGACCATGGACTCAAGGGAGGAAAAAAGAAAGAAGATGAAGACTTCTTGTTTAACTTGTTTTAATGCTGGCAAGAAAGAATTATGTGCTGCTGTATCAGAGAGCTTTATTTTGGGGATTTAAGAGACAAAAATGCACAGAACCAAACACTTTAAATCTGTCTATTAAGCACATCTTCTTAATTTGCATAACCAAAGGAAGAAAATGGTAAAATGTAGCAGTCTTTTTAGAAGTTGATGTAATTGTAAAAGGTTAAAGAGGCATCTGGCAAAAGGTTGTTTTGAGGTCACACTGCATCTGGCAGTTTGCTGCCAGCCCTCTAAGAAAATATTGATTGGAGTTGCACTCCTGTTTTTCATATTAACTGCCTTCACACTTGATGTATAATAGTCACTTTCTACAATCCAGGTCTCCAAAGTGCTCCTCAGAGGCTTGGTCCTACAGATTTTAATTCTTGCAAATACTGACGGAAGTAGAATATGCTTAAGTAAAAAAGTCCTTTTTTTGCTAGAAATTTCTTCTCAGAAAAGATGAAAATGTTTCTTGAAATGCCTATTCTACAATGATGTGTTTCCATGATTGAGATTGTATTCTTGAACCTTTCTTATGGTAGGGTGATCACTTTTGACACCTGGATTCTGACAGTTTTGCTCCCATACCTAGAAGTTCACTCTCTAGTAGCAATGCCATAGTCTGTTGGTCTATATAGCATTCTTAAAGCAATTTGAAGTTGAAATATAAGAAAGGAAAATACCTGTTGCTTATTGTCAAACAGAGTGAAAACAGTAAAATGTAGTATAAAAGTATGGATTTTCAATGCTGGTTGTAAACTCTGTTTTCCAGAATATGCTGGTCATTAAATCACTTTTAGAATTAAAAGTTTCTTTGCTTTATGATGCAAAGAAAATAGTTCAAGATATGAGAACATATTTTTAGGCCAAGTCTGATTTACCTATATAGAGTGGACTACAGCTAGAGCTAACTGAAAAACAGGCAGTGAAAAATACGTTGCAGGAGCAGAAGTTGCTGTTCTGGCAAGTGATAAATTCAGGTTGAAGTCCTTCTTTCAGCAATTTGCAGCATAGTTAGATGATCATTCCTTGCAAAGAGGGCCCTAGTCATTAGCTCGTGCAATCACTACCTGTCTGGTTGGAGTCATTCAGACTTCTGCAGACGTTAATCAGTGTTAATTTTCTCAGAAGGAAATGTTATGTTGAACTGATTTTACACACACTCCTCCCTGTCTCTGGCAAATAAATGTTTTTGTAAATTTTTTTTCAATGGAAGAAGAAAAATTACTTTGCCAAAGATACACTATCTTGTTTATTTTTATTTAGATATTATAAAGAAACTCAAGAAGGTTATGTTCTGTGTTTCACAAGTGCTTCAAGTCAGTCGTGTCATAGGCCTCAATGTGAAATAGTAATATGAATGTAAGACTTTTCATTATAAAATGAAAGATGGCTTGCCACCTTGTTCATAAAGATGTATTTTTCTTTAGGTGCTCTGTCGTGGTATACTAGTTGAGTACCTTTCAGTCAGGAGAGATAAATTAAAGGATATAGGGGATTTATCCAGTCAGTTCTTCTGCATTTCAGTGCTGTTTCATCTGGTTTTGCCATAACACATCTTTGGAGTTTGCTGAAGATGTAACGTGCTTTCTAATCTCTGCTCACAGAGCTGAATGATCTTCAGCTTTTACATTGTGCTTTTCTCCACAAATGAGGGTTATGTGATCAACAGTGAAATTAACTCTCTTCCTTCAGTGAAAAAGAAGCATTCACTCACAGCATTGACCATGGCTTGCTGGAGAAATTTTGCAGTAATCATTATTTGTGACATGATCATTTAACTTTGTGCTTTTTATATCTTTTAGCAAATTTCCACTAATTTTAGTAAATTGTAGTAAATTGTAGTAAATTGGTGCTATTTCCATTGTCATATCCTACATGATGGTGAAAAACGAAGAATTCAAATACCTGTAGAAGTAGTGGGTTGCTTCATTTGTGCAGTTTATCTGTTAGCACACACCTTGCTGTTAGTACAGTTACCTATCTACACTACAAGATATAATTATCCTTAATTCTTAATTAAAAGGCTTCTTAATCCAGCTTTAATTCTGTATACTGTGTCCTCAATTTACACATGGTTGTTTGCTACAAAAACTGTATATAGGGCAAGAATTGTAATGGACAGAAAATCATTCAAAAGGTTAAGTTGGTTTAACTCGGAATATTGGTAAAGTGTGAGTATTTCTCCCTCTTTCCTCTGCCTAGCAGTTGAGATAAATGTGAGACTTCATTCAGCAGATGAATATAGTTTCTTCATTTCCTTCTTGTTCTTGTCAGGGTGTCTAGGTGAAGTTAGGGGAATATGGATTAGGTGGATATGGATTTAGTATTTCATCTATAGGAATACAAATACAAACTATAGGGAGATCTCTTGCAGTTGGAAGTATTGAGTTGTCAACGGTGAGGCTCATTGTCAATGGTGAGGCTCTTTTATTTTAGTGGTTTGGGGGTTTTGTGGGGGTTTTTCTGTGGTTTTTGTTTGTTTGTTTTTCTTTTTCAATTACCTCCAGATTAAAGATGAGGTTTTCGAGCATGTAACTGCCATGTGCAATATACAATTTTTTTCAGTTAAATTGGGCCAGCTTACTTAAACTGATCCAAAGTCACAGACCTTTCCTGGAACAAAACAAAGCAAACCAGAAAAGATTCTTGCTGTTAGGCTGTATCATTCTAAATCTCCTTTTGCTGAGATCTGTCTGGATCACCAGTATACTGCAGTTGTTCAGGATTTAAGCTCATAGTTTTCCTACTCCCCAGTGAATAAGGGAGAGCAACAATTTAAAACCTATGAGATTAATTTTTGTTGTTATTTCAATTGGTATGAAACCTCACGGGTTTTTGAGAGGGACAGAATGGAACTTTATGGCTATTTCTTTGCCATTTTATTTTTCAGTGGGAACTTGCCTACATGATTTCTTCTGAATTGTTTCATCCTCAGATCTTGCAGAAGGGCAGGGCTATATAAGATTTGATTTACAACAAAAAAATGGAAAAGCTATTGTAGCAGAAATCAGCCAATATTATCTTTAAAAGATGAATATTAAATATACATACCAATGCACCCTTCATTAGGAGGCAGACTTGTGGAGTGGATTTTTTCGGTTAAAACTGTTCTCTTTTACTAACCCACAAGTTATGTCAATATTCATATAAAGAGATGCACAAAGAGCTTTCATTAGATCTAAATACTGACTCCACTTGAATATAAACTTCAGTTGGATATATCAGTTTTTACAAAAATTTACGTCTGCTTTACCACTGAGCAACCCAAAGGTGAGACCCAGTAAAGAATAAGTAGTAGTTTTCAACTCATGCACTGTGTTTTTCAAAAATAGGAAAGAGTGAACCAAGAAGTAGAATTAAGTATGTCTGAAATTTAGTTTACAAAATCTCTTTAGAGCATATTTACCTAAAATGACCTACTGGAAAAAGCAGAGACCAGCAATAAGCTTGAATTCCTGGTATGCTCTGGAGCTGAAATGCCTGAACCAAAGCACCAATACCTCAAGCACTTCTGTCCACTTGATTCAAAACCAAAATCTGAAGGTACAGCATGTTCTTCTTGAAATATGTTTGGTGTGTATTTGTGCTTATACAAGCATTCATCTGAGAAGTGGGAGACCTCAATTCAAGTTCTGCATAGGCTTAGGCTGTCAGATGCACATCTTCCAGCATCAAAGTCTAAAAGTCCAGTGAGAAGACTGCCAGTGTTTATATTGGCTGCACAGTGGTTCTACTTCAATAATGCAAGATGTAGGAACTGCTCTGATACTGCATGAATCATTGAACTTCAGTGGCCTGTGAATAAGAAAATGGGAATACTGATCTCTGCTCCCTAACCTATGTGTGGTGTGTGGTGGGTTTGTGCTTTTTTTATTTCTTAAAATGAAATTACTAAAGCTTTTAAAAAACAAAACAGCACAAAGAGACAGTGTGTTGCCAACTTCTAGGCATCAGGCTCAGACTCATTCTGATTTGTTTTACCTCTGTCCCAGGCAACCTTTCCTTTTTGGGTGAACCAGGTCCAGCTTTAAAAGGAAGAGGAGAAAGGTTCCCCAAGCAAATTAAAGTGTAGGTGACTGAGAGAGCTCCCTATAGGAGCCAGGAGTCTGAATATCATCAGACTACAGGGACCAGATCTCAGATCCATTGTTTCTTGAGTGGACTGGTTTAGAGGGCAAGGGTAAAAGCAGGATCTGCTCTCCTTTTCCCTGGAAATTAAAACGGGGGAATGTGCCCATTATGCCTGGAACATGCAGTGGGACACGTGAGAGGAGACATGAGTTAAGCTGCTTCCTGATCAGATCCAGGACACTGGTGCAGGAGTGACAGCTAATGAATCTAGATTCTAATGCTTTTTGTGGCTTCTAAGACAGCTGCTTTCTTAGATTATTGTTTCAAGTAGGCCTCCTACCCATTCTAATCTTGTTGATAGCAAAATATGCGTACTGTGTGAAGATAATGAGTCATGCTTTGCTATAATATGCTTTTCATTTTAAGTAGCACAAACAGCAGTCAAATTCTATACTTTCAAGTCTTTGCTATTGCACTAAAATACCTTTTTAGGAGTATAAAGAAATGTTTAAAACAAGGAAGGGAGCAAAATAATCGAGCATCATACTTTTGGTTGATTCAACTTGTCACAACTATGAACGCATTCATTATCTGTAAAAATTCGATTTAAAAAAGCCCTACTTTGTTGCTGAACAGTGTGTTGCAGGCACAGCTGTTTGGTGGAAGAGGGTGCATTTTGTGCATGTTCCTTCTGCTGGCTTTGTGATCCAGTGGGTACGGGCTCCTGGCCCTCCCAGGGGACTGACAGTGCTGGCTGGTAAAAGAAATGGGATCTTGTTCTACGTAAAATAATAGTATCACAGAATATGCTGAGTTGGAAGAGAGCCACAAAGATGAAGTCCAACTCCTGGTCCCGCACAGGACCATCCCCAAGAGTCACACAAGGTGCCTGAGAGCATTGTCCAAACACTTTGTGACCTCTGTCAGGCTTGGTGCTGTGACCACTTCCCTGGGAGGGCCTGTGCCAGTGCCCAGCCACCCTCTGGGTGAAAAACCTTTGTTTAATATATACCTATGCCAACCTATACCACCCCGACCCAACTTCAGGCCATTCCCTCGGGTTCTGTCACTGGTCACCACAGAAAGAGATCAGTGCTTGCCCTTCCTCTTCCCCTCATGATGAAGTTGTAACCGCAGTGAGGTCTCCCATCAGTCTCCTCTTCTTCAGGCTGAACAGACCAAGTAACCGCAGCCACTCCTCATATGGCTTCCCTTTAAGGCACTTCACCATCTTTGTTGCCCTGCTTTGGACACTCTCCAATAGTTTCACATCTTTTTGTATATTGTGGCACCCAAAACTGTCCCAAGGACTCGAGGTGAGGCCGCTGCAGAGCAGAGCAGGACAATCCCCCTTCCTTGCCCGGCTATTTCTGTCACCCAGAACCCTCAGGTTCCCTTTCTGTGGCACTGCTTTCCAGCCTCTCATTTCCAGTCTGCATGCACATCCAGGGTTGCCCCATCCCACGTGCAGAATCCAGCACTTTCCCTTGTTGAACTTCATACAGTTGGTGATTGCCCTGTTTTATAATTTGTTGAGGTCTCTCTGCAGGGCCTCCCTGCCTTCGAGGGGTCAACAGCTCCTCCCAGTTTTGTAGTGTCTGCGAACTTCCTTAGTATCCTTTCGAGTCTTGTGTCCAAGTCTTTTATAAAGATGTTGAAGAGCACAGGGCTGAGGATGGAACCTGTGGAACCCCACTGCTGACAGGTCACCAGCCTGATGTCACCCCATTCACTGTAACCCTTTATGCCTGACCCCTGAGCCAGCTGCTCACACATTGCATGATGTGTTTATCCAGCTTAATGCTGGACATTTTCTCCAGAAGGATCCTGTGAGAGTATTGAAAGCTTTTCTGAAATCCAAAAAGTTTACGTGAGCTGACTTGCTTTGATCAACTAGGTATAAGTAAAACTTTATACTAAAAAAGCAAAACTCAGTAGTATAGTAAAAGCTGTCCAGCACATTGTGATTTCAAGTTTGATTATAAGAAGTCATTGAGAACTTCAGACTAGAAAATGTTCTTAAAATTTTATTTACCTGCATATTGCTTTTTTAAAAACCTGTATCTCTCAGTACTGCTGTAGAAGTTGGTTTAAATTTGTTCAGGGCCATAGTCCAATAGTGTTTGTCTTGTCTTTATCCTTATACTCCTGAGCTAATTTGTCTTGCACTGTTTGGGGTTTTTTGCAGTCTTCTGTTTAAGGAAAAAAAAGGCAAAGATTTTTTTTTTAATTTTTTTTTTTCTTTTCTAAAGACTCCCCTCCCCCTCAGTTTCTCATTATATCTTTAACTGGTTAAGCAATACAGGCTCATACCTGCTCAATGTCAGCAGGTACCTTTCAGCTGCACATCTTACATACTGACCTTCATAACAGATACTCTTAAGCAAGAAATGTTTTCTTTTCTATTTGATTAATCAGATGTAAATAGAAGGATGTCTGTGTAATTCTTTTGTGTTCTTATTTCAGAAGGTGTGAAATCTCTTAAGTGGTTTTGTCTACTGCTTCCTTTCTCTCTCTTTTTTCTACTCTTTCCCTTGGGTCCAGTGAAATTTCTGAATCCTCTGGGTTTATATTTCTTTAAGTCTTCAGCACATTCCTGGCAGCATAAGCCATCTGTTTGCTTACATTCTGTAGCTAAAGTCAATGAACTTCTTGTGCAGGGAATGAATTATGAAGTTAAGACATTTCTGGTGAGAACATGTCTAGGCACTTTTGATCTAGGCTCTGGAGATCCGGCTTAACAGGAGGTACAAATGAACAGATTTTAAGAGGCTCTTGTTTTAAACCTTCTATTTCCATTCTACTCCTGCTATTCCCATTCTACTACTGATGATTTTCCTCACAGAGACCCTCTGTTACCTTTGCCAACTGGAGAGTGACCAACACTTAATTTTCTTGTCTGTCTGTGTGACTTTAAATGGTATATGTGCTCTGATGTGATACCTGCAGTGTTAAGGACCAGGTGATTGATGCAGTGTTTCAGGAGTCCAGTCTATTCTGCCCTTTTGAGAGGACTGAACCATGTACTATACTGACATGCTGCAAGCAGATGGTGATAGCTGATGTACTGTGGGGATATTCTTTGACTTTTGCTTTTGCTTTTACTTTTACTTTATGTCTGGTAGGCTTTTTATTACCGTGAAACCACCCTAAAGAACAGAACTGGTGTTGAAAAAAGCTGACAGTTTCTGAGGTCAGGATTTTAAGTGTGTTATTTAAGAAAACTAAATAGATAAATGCTATATAAACTGCCTCCAGAAATCATCTGAAGGTCAGCACATAATGTTGCAGCATCCTTGTCCTTCTTTCTTCCCTCCAAAACAACAGCTTCCAACTAGGACTCATCTTCTGAATTATAAATCGAATGATGTGTATGAAATGTAGTTATGAAGTCCAATGTGCAGGTAGACAGGATAAGTAATGTGATCTCAGTTGCTTTAGAAACATGCTGAAGTGCTAGTCAAGCTGAAGCAGAAATACCCTGAAGTGTATTTACTTTTGCCATTTGTTAAAATCCTGTCTACCTTTAGATATTCCTTGCTTCTGCCATATTTATTAGCAAAAGACAGAAGAGTTTCAGCTTGTACACTTGATGCACAAAGAGGTATGCCAAGGAAGAGCTTTCTATGTTCCTACACTCTCCATACTCTAGTAAAAAGTTATTTTAGTTCTTAAATGAAAACATCTTATTTCTACACATTGCTCTACACCCTGAGGATAACCATGGTGTAGTCTTTCTAAGAGATGCAGTGAAGCAGCTCAGGAACACTTTGTAGATTCCCATCAAGCCTTTAGGATGAGTTTGCTTGGGGTTGTGCATGTGGCCTTCCTCCTTTCTCAAGGTGGATTTATGTACAGATATTTTTGTTGGTAAACCTGAGGTTCTCTTGCTAGTGAGCATAATTCATGCTGTAGTCAGGGTGGAAATGTTTGGATGTTTAGATGTAAACTTTGTAGATAGATAAATAAATACAGTATGAAGGAACAGCATTGCGGATGGGGAGGCTTTGTTATATTTTACTTTTTTGTAAACTGAATGTCTGGTTACCTTTTTTTCCCCTGTAATTTCCATCCCTATTTCAGCATGGGAGGGTCAACTGTTGGCTTTCCCCCCCCTGCTTACACAATGTAGCATAAACACTAGACAGTGGAATTGATCCTTATGGAACAGTACTAAAACTTTATGTATTTACACCACCTGCTTCTGAACAGTATTTCTCGCAATCCATGTGTATATTCTTTTCTATTGCCAATAAATTGCTTTCTGAATGGGGAACTGAAAGAATAGATTTAATTAAAATAAGTGTGTTCAGCGGAGATAAATTCAGTGTAGTATTAAAGTGGAAAAGATTCAAAGGTAAATGTGAAGTTAATAAGTGAAGCAGAGCTCCACAGTTCTCGACTTTTTCCTGTCATATCTTCTGAGGGGAGGATTCTCAAGCAGCCAAGTAACAGGAAAAGGCTCAAAAAAGACTGAGTAACTGGTTTGGTCTCATAGTACCATTTAACTCGTGTACCCTGCTATTCTTCAGTGAGAAAATACCAGGATAGAGTCAGGTGTGTCAGCATCTTCCATGATTATGCCCTTTTGACAAAGGAGAATTTCAAGATGTTGAGCATTGCATATGATGGAACCATTGCAACTAAATCTGCTGTTAATGGCTTAGAACATGAGAGGAAATGGGAGAGGCACCAAATATGTCTTTGATTTACCTTTGAGCTAACTGATTTCATGTGGCCTGTCTAGTAGGTTCATTTGTCCATGTAAATTAGAGTGCCCTTTTGGCCCCAAAGCTCACAAATTTTAAAATGAAGAGATAGACAGTTAGAAAAAGCATATCATACCAAGACATGGTAGAAAACATTATCTATGCCTGCTCAAAATTGAACTTCTGTTGTTCTTAAGACTTACAGCTCATTGAAACGAATAGCTTTTGGCCAGTTTCCAGACTCATGGGGGAAACTGTGGGTTATAATTATGCTTTACAGCTTCTTTTAATTAAAAAAATTAAAACCAACTTCATATTGACCGCAATTTACTTGTGTCTAAGTGCTTTCATGAAAATAAATATTGTACCAATGTGAAAATTTAGTTCTTAAGAAAGTGAGCCTAATCTTCTTTTATGTGAATGTATTTCACAGAGATATATGATTATCTGATCAAATTCTTGGTTTCAAGATTTGACCACAGTAAAGTTTTCTTTTTGTATGTAAACTTAAAGCGATGATAGTCTTCTTAGGAGTATGTTTACCTGTTGTTTTTTGCATTGGATGAAAGCTGAAAGTTGATGACATGTATTTTGTATGCAGCTGTCTGTGCATTTTCAATATAGGAGGAAATACAATCAGTTCAGCATGACTGGATTACTATAAATAGTTCTAGAAAATACCTTCATTTCCTCTCCACATTTATTTTTGTCATATGCCTTGCTGACTGTAACACATGATGTAACCAAAAGTGGAGTGTTATATTTTTATTTTAAAACTATAGCAACATTAAAACACAGAGCAGTGTCTGTATTTGAGAAACATAACTATAAAATAGATTACACCTTATGAAAACATTTTGGGCATATTTTGCTCTTTTTGGGGGGTAGGTAGTAAGGAATTTAATAATTTCAGATAACAGTGATGAAAGCAAGAATGCAATATATTTTTGTGCTAAATCCATAAAAAGTTATTTTGGGAGCTAAGTGGTTCATTTCATTAATAGAAAAAATTAAAGATTTCAGTCCTCATTTTTGTCCTTCTAGTGGAAGCGAATTAGATAAAAAATATTTTACAGTAGCTCTAACTTAATATTAATTTTTAGGTGAAAAGTTGACATTTTAAAAAGGATGGTTATGCTTTCCCATGTGTGTACTATCATCTGCTAAACTAGTGTGATTTTCTCTCTTCTAACTAGGTATGAAAATTATACATTTTATTAGTCAGATAAGCATAGGCTGTAATAACACGCTGTCCATAAGGTGTCTGAAAGGAAAAGCACCTTCCAGAAGTACTCATTCCATTATGAGCAAACCCCATACAGCCTGCTTTCCTATGGCTTTGCTGCTCACTAGCCTTAGCTCTGCTCCCTTATCCTCTTTCAGTTCCATCCCTTCTCCTACAAATCTCTCTTTTCATGGTTTGGCAAGGAATGACATTTTCGGGACTAGCTGGCCTGGTGGTCCAAAGCCAGGTAGCCAACATGCAGGATGGTGCTACCCCCAGATAAACCCAAAGCAGCACTTGGCTCTGACCCTGGTGGGTAGCAGCTGACTCCAGAGGCTGCTCACAGCCCCGTAACCCTTGGTTGAGCTGATCTGGTTTAGCAGCTCTGTTTTAGGGACTTGGTTGAAGCTTAATTAACACAGACCAACGATCACAAAAGTTACTAATGAAAAACAAAGGGAAACACACAGGCTATCCAATCGCAAAAGCCTTTTTTAAAATAAAAAGAAATTTTAGTTGTGTACTGCTTGGTTTTATAAAGAATAGTCAAGTCTATAATTGCCTCTATGTTACTAAAAAAGTAACTTTCAGGAGAGCTGTAAAAGGTTACCTTTGTGGAAAACATTAGCACTGATTTTGTGGAAAACATTAGCACTGATTGTTCCCAGGGACTTGATCCTCAGTGTTCTACATTGCAAGTAAGTTTTCCATCATTTGTGTCTATGCCAGGGGAAGATGACAAGCAATCTAGCCATATAAAACCTGGATGTTAAGGGGTGTGCCTTCCTGTTATGAAACTTGCTGCAATTCCAAAATTCAAAGTAGATGAGAATGTGTGTAAGACAGAGAGAACAGTGGAACAAGAGGGTAGGCACTGAAATAAATATGCTGGAATGTAGGTTGATCAGGGTGACTCTCTGCTGAAATAAAGCTAGGAACTTTGCTCTCCCTAAAATCATCTTACTAGGTGGGTTCAAAGCCTGTTACTTATGAGCTTACTCATTTGAGTAGAAACTACTATAGTCAACCTGTCTGAGAGCAACTATATGCTAGAAGCTGACCTGAGAGTATGATAAGCAAATGATGTTTCATGGATGCATCTTTCCACGAAAAAAAAAAAAAAGAGTTGTTTGCTTTTGTAAGTATTTATGCTAGCTAGAAACCTGAACAGTTTGATACCTCAAATAGAGTCCTTTAAACAGGAGGAAAGACAAGTATAAAAGAGAAACATTAAAAAAACCAAACCCAACACCAAACCAAAAAGCATGTTTTTTAAAAATCTCATAAACTATGAGCAGAATGCCACTGCATTGTTCCTGAGAATGAAAGTTCCCGCTTGGAATTGTAGTGAAGGTGATTAAGAATAGACAGATGAAGTGTGATATATAATGAAGAAAGAAGTGAAGTCTGCAGAGGTATTGCTTGATAGCTGCAGAGCCATCTAACTTTAAAGTCAAGTATCATCTAAAGAAAGTGCATAGTACCCTAGTCCATGGGCATTGTTGGAGAAAATACTGACATAATGCCTTTAAATATACAGATGCATTTTCCCACAATTTAGTACTGTGTCCCACAGTGAATTCAGGTTGGAGGAAGTTGGAAAACTTATTCCAATGCTAGAATGAAAAATGACTGATTATCAGCAGACTCAGATAAAGTTAGAAAACTTTGTAAGTCTGAAAAAAAAAACCTGTTAGTCTCCAAAAAAAGTAGTCTTCATCTGTATTTCCACTCCATGTGCAGACTTGTCTTTTTTCTCCTTCCTCCCTTTTGAACAAGGTAGCTTTCGCTAAGAATTGCAGTCTCAGTATGGTTAAGTGGTTTTTAGAATGTGAAACAGTTTTGTATACTTGACACATTGAGATAAGGTGGTTAATATTTCCTATAGAGAATACCTTCAAATTTATTTTTAGTAAAATGTAAGTATTTAAGAATTCCCAAGTGGCGAACAAAGCAATTGTCACCCTGAATGTTTACAGTGGCAAGTTTGAGCTTGCACGAACTGACTGGGGAGAAGACATTCCTTTCAGTTTCTGTTCACAACGGTGATTTGTGAGAATGAAACAGTGCAGTTGGTAGAAATGGTTTGATATCAAAATAGTTCATCCATGTACTTTGTCTATGTTGCTGTATTCCTTTTACTGTGTAAACAGTGCTAAATTTGGGGAACCTAGAAAATAGAATAGTTGAGTAAAGGCAGATGCCAAACAATTTCCCATTTCCTGAAATCTTTGTACAGAATTTGGAGGCAAAGCAATTTAAGGAAATGCTCAGTATAAAAGGGAGGGAGCTGCAATAATTCATGAGATGGATGGTGTTGAGTAGGACTAGAAGGTTGAGTGTAGATCTGGCATTGAGAGCTTCTGTTGGCTCTGCTTACCGAAGCTTAATTTTAGTGTCAGCCAAGAAATGTTGATTGACTTGTCTTTCCCTGAGATTTTGCTCTTCAGTTGATACAAACATTTGGACAAGGGTGATAGTGTGGTGTTTGGCATCTTTCAAGAATGTGAGAAAGTCTCTTAGGCATGCTGGGTCTCTACATTCTCCTGTGTTATTGATCTAGATTGCACATGATAGGTCTGAATAATTACAGATAGTCTTTTGTACCTTGTTCCATTTCATGCTGTCCGAGTACAAAATAAACTCTCATTCTGTTTTCTATGTGCAGCGGGTAAGTAGAGAGATATCTATGTATAGGAATTAAAATAATTGTAGTTTTTAAGTGTTCGGTGAGTTGCAGAGCAAGAGAGCTACACTTGCCTGTTTGGCCACATGCTGGCCACACTGGTGTCTCAGAACCCACTCTGAGTGGTCGTGCTGGTTTTGCCTGCTAGTGCATCTCAAGTGATGATGTCCTAGTAACTGGAAGACAAATGGAGTTGTGTTGATATCCTAGAGTGTGAATTTCTAGGTGAAGCTGTTCTAGGTGGAGCAGCTTCTCCTCTCTGTACACAATCCACCAGAGGGAGATGAACACCAAAGTTTGCAGGAAGAGGAGCAGTTTGTGCCAGCAGAGGTTTGCCTAGGCCAGCCTTTTGCACCTGAGAGTACAATACTGTGTTGACACCTTTGTGTGTCAGAATCAAGACTGGAGTGGTGGGTGGTTTCTTGTACTCCTGAATGGAGAGCAATGCCATCACTGTGTTTTTAACATTTTGCTGCTATTCCATTGCCTTAGTAAAACCTTGTAGGAAAGAGAATGGTAGTGATACTCCTGTGGGCTTTCTTAAACCTTTCCATCTGGCTGGGCTTTGGATTTTGTGATTGATTTAACTTTAGGTATATCCTCAGTGTGTCTGGTCTGTATGTATGAGTCCAGACAGATTCCCAGTTCATTTTGCCTCAATTTGGTAGGTTGTCTGGACATGGGACTTTTGCACTTTTTAATATGCAGCAGTGTTGAACTGTGCCTGAGCTGCTGACCCGGCTGGGAGGAAAAGCTTGGTTGCCTTGGCATGAGTGACACGGTAATGGAGCTCCATTGTCTGGGCTGGAGCTGCTGCGACTCCTGCCAGCTGGAGAAGGGTTGGCAGGGGAGTTTGTTTGTCAGCATGGAGCTATATCCGCACATCCTCAGTCTCAAGGGCAAGTGTGTTACTCATTCCTGTCTGGAAACTGATTGATTTAAAAGACTCTTGAGATGAGGTGGTTCTTTGGGTTCAAGAGCCAAATAGAAGAGAAAAAAAATTAATTTTTGACTAGTGTCTGCTACAGATATTATACTGTAACTTTTTTACAGTGTCAATCCAGTAAAATGTAACACAGAGAGGCTATATTTGAACTAAGGTCATATGTCTTACAGTCTTTTGAGCATGTTCATGAAAAGGAAGTCCTATTAAATGCCCTTTTGTAGGCATCGGGCTTGTTCCAAGCCTATTAGCTTAGTAAGTTTTCTTAAATATGTTGTCAATTGGTATAATTTTGTCAGAATTGATGATTTTTAGTCAATCATTTTAATTTAAATTGGGAGTTTTTCTTAAAGTTCAGGATCTAATTCAAACAATTTTAAATGTTTGTCATTCTTAAATGGCACATATCATGACAAACTTTCTTCAGTTATATGTTCCGTCTTTAGAAACTGAAAACAGAGTTGTGCTTTTGAGTGTTTTTAAAATTATTTTATTACATCTTATCATTAATCAACTGATTAGAACACATAATTCGAGTTTTAATATTTAACATTTATTTTCCTATGCATTAGTAAACAGAAGAAATGGGAAAAGCTACTCAGATGTAGACTCCAACTCATTATAGATCTCTACTTTTAATGGCAGATCCTGCACATTATCCAAGCACACCATAGTGTCTTGAACAGTAGAGTATCTGTGTATATGTCTTTCCCTTTCTTATTTGTTTACCTGGAATCTTCTGGTTTTATATTAATGATGTCAGCAGTTACGGCCCAATCTTCAGATCTATAGATTGTTCAGAACAGAACAGAAATTAACTTCTGATGATGTACAGACTTACCAATAAAATAAATTGTTGATTTTTCCTTGAGGATACATGCAGCACTTCCTTAAAAAAAAGAAAAAAGGTCAGAGGTTTTATAGCTGAATATACTGGATATGGAAATTTCCTTGACTGTGAAAACTGGGCTTCTGGAACAGACTGGGCTTCTCCTACTGTATGATTCTGATCCCAGGGTACACCTATGCTTGGTTTAGACGGATGTGACCATGGTGTTCAAAATAGGAATATTTTAGCATAGATGCTGTCATGGTCTTTAAAATTTATTTTTAACACTGTTAACATTAAGACTAAGTAATTTCAATTTTATCTTGGTCTAAAGGTGTTTCATATAAATAACTAACAGAACAAAAAAAAAGTCACCCCTCCCTTGTGTTTAACATAGCACAGCAAAATTAGCCAGGTTGGCAGGGCTTGATGAAGAAGTCTTATGAGAAATTTTCCATTAACTGGAAAGTCCTGTAGATACCAACTGTAAAGGTAAAATAATTCAAGTTGTACACAACATGTTGTAAATAGTTGTCAGGTGTATTTGCATTTGATTTTTACCGTGGTATTTCTGGTCACCTGCTGACTTTAGAAGAACCACTATAATTGCAGATGTGGAATATTTTGAAAGACTTCTTTGGGGTTTGAATTTTTTTCTTAGTTTGCCCAAGAGGTATGTTATGTGACAAATAGCACAGATCTGCTCCAGTTTATCTGTAATTGTTAAATCTGCATTTCTTAAATATCTTGATTCTTTACTATTTATTTGATATCAAGGACCACATTTATTTGTTTGGAAGGTATGGGGGAATCCAGGCTCGCACCACTAATTGTTTTTCTTTTAGACTTACATCCCAGTTAGTGAGTTTTATGTTTGGGTTATGTTGGGTATAATTTTTTTATTATAAATTTATATGGTAAACCACATTCGTTTTTCAGTATATCCTGTGATAAGTACGTTAACTAGCAAAGATCCTCATCCTTGATCTTTCTCTTTCACTTTTGTGTTCAGCTGCTCCTGAATAACGTACTAAAAATAAACTAACTTTAACTGAGGTCGTTTGTTGACATTTGTATTCAATGAGTCATTGTAGTGTGTTGCTATATGATTAAGATCTATTTTGGCTTTTAATCATACATCCTTGTGGTATGGTATACTCTTGAAAACAAGTGATTGAATGTGGAAAATTCTGATTTCTGTCCTAGCAATTTAATGTCCAAATCTCTGTAAAATACTAAACTCAGTGTCTGTCTGTTGTCTGAACAGATCAGGACTCAGCTACAGTGCATTTTTATTGCAGTAGAAGCTCAACACTTGTATCAGCAATGACACAGATAGCTTAAGCGACCCAATGCGGACTCTGTAATAGACTAAACAGGAATTTTCTTTGTTGTGTGACAACAAGGGACACTTCTGGTACTTAATGAGAATAGGACATCTAGAATCTAGACTTCCGGCTAATTAATTTCAAACGAAGCAAATGAAAGACCTGTCATAAGATGTGTGGGTCTTTTTAGTAAGATTTTTGTGCATGCAATGTCAAACTTCCTGTAAAAGGCTTGTAGGGCTGATAAAGAGGTTATATAAAGAAAATCAATATATTTTTTTCCAAATACCATGTGTGACAATTTATATAAATTTATATATAGCATTTGATATTTTCTATGGCATTTGCTGTCTTGCATGCTATTTTGGGATAAGTTGACAGATAGGGATTTTTAGTTCATAGTTCCATTGACGTCTATTTGTGTATCCCCTGAAAAGTGGCAGCCATGTGCATTTCATGTGCCAGCACTGCTGGTGTAGCTGCACACAAACTGGATCAGGGAACTGATCAACTAACCAGGTACACACTGAGTGTCTGGCCTGAGGGTGATGATGCAGCGTGGCTGGGATGGGATGCGGGTGGAGAGAGAGGGGATTTCAGCTGCAGCTTGCACTTAATGTTGGTTAAATTGATTGTGACACCAGCCCTCAAGCTAAACCTATAGACCATGTGTGTACTTACTACCTTTTTGTAAACAAACATGCAATGAAGAAAATCCAGTGCTTCTTATAAAATAATTATTACAGTGGTGTGAACTTTCGTAGTACAAGTTATTCTTTTTCAATAGTGTGAATCAGAAAATGTGTATAGGCAACAATGCATGGGAGAGATGTTTTCAGCAGTAGTCCTTTTTCTGAAAACTGATCACTTTTAAAAACATTTTAAAAAATAATTAGTGATGTATCTTAGAATTAAGTGGACAATATGCTAAAAATAAATGAAAAATCAGTTTAAGTTAGCGTATCATGACTGTATTGATTCCACTAACATAGTTATTCAGTAGTTAGCTCCCTTATGTGGATTGTTGCTCTTACTGAATTTCTTTGTTTTGGTATTACCCAGCTATATGTGTCAGGTTAAATCATTGGGGAGGCAGAGATCTCAGAATTTTCAATAGGTGCAAAATTCTGTCCCGGCATGGGTTAAGGCAAATATGAACCCTGGTTTCTTAGTACAAAATATATTTTAAGCAGCTGCAAAATTCTTGGTAGGAAACCAGAAGTTTTTCTTCTATAAAAAAATCATACCAACAGAAAAGTCCAGAGTCATTAATTTATGGTTCACTTCGTCTATTTATGAAAGCTTAAGTAATGGTGTTTTTCCTGCAGTATCTTTTCTTGTTGGGGTTTTTAATTGGTTTTTGTATTTTGGTTTTTTTTTTTTTTTAATTCTTCTTCTAGTGTTGCAATAGGCTATCACCAAACTGGGTAAAGATTAGTACATTCTTATCCTTCAGAACTGTTTTTTTTCTTCTGTTGGTTTACTGTAAAGATTTCAAGCAGTTAGAGTGAACTGTTTAAAACTGGGACATTCTGCTTCATAGTAAGTCTTGCAAAATTAGGGAGCTATATGTAGGAAAACCCTAGTTCAAACTACCTGCTTCCTTACATCAAGTTTCAGTGCTGTACAATATATTTCAAGGTAGTCAAAGGTAGCGCAGGTATAGGATTTATGTACATTTCCATATCTGCATTTGGGAGGGTCCTCCCTATCTCAACGGTAAGAGCTGCTGCTCTATTGTACTAGTGAAGTGATTTAATTGCTTTTTAAATTTTCTACTTATAAAATTTACTGCACGAAATCAGCTTTGTGCACGTTTCTTCAAATCAGATTTTAATAATGTATTTGTACTTTGCAGCTTTGTTTAGTTTCACAAAAATGGAACAGATTCTTAAGTGTGAATGAAGATGTGTGTATTAATACACTTTTTATATGCATGGTATTACACTTTTGTCTACAGTGACAGTAGGGATGTTTTGAAGAATGTAAAATAAATATTTTGGGATTTTTTATAATGAAAAATATTGTCTCATTTGTCTAGTTAGTTGATTGCAACTTCCTGCTAAATGACAGATTGTTTCCAAATCCGTTTTTACAAAAAAGTTATTTTAAACACAATAAAACCAATTTATTCCTTAAAACTGAAAAAGCAGGGGTTTTTTTTCTGTCTATTTAACACATACAGAATGTACAGTTTTAATTGAACAATATAAAGATTTGGGCTTTCATTTAGCCTTATATGTGAGATGTCAGCATTCACAAAGCTCTGATCACAGAGCATGGGACTAGACGCATGGCAGCATTTCTGGCTTGTTGTCACTGCTCACCAACCTAAAGAAACCATGCAGATATGGACACTGTAGTTTTAATTTTGTACAGACATACTTTAAAAAACTGTACCAGTTTGTCACGAATTAAATCTCACTGTGAGAAGTACATGTGCATTAGAAGTGTGTGACCAGTTCCACTTTCAAGCAGTGTGCAAGTAGCAAATGAATGAAACTGCAGAATGAAAGAAAAATCACCGCCACTTTACTGAATAAACAATGTCCTCATAGAGCATTGCTCAAGTAATAAATCTTTGTATTTACCAAATTTTCGTGTAGTAGAAATAGATATCCAGCTGATAAGAGTTTGTTTTTTATAGCTCCATTTATGGTCCTATCACTATCCACAGGACTTGGAATGTAATAAATGACTCCCAGAAGTAGATCAACTAAATTACAGTTTAATGCAATAGTACTGAGTATAGTGGAGGAGTGCCTGAACACTCCTGACTAGTCATTAGAGGAAAAGACATAGGATTATTTTGTGAGCATCTAGTTCTGAAGTCCCTGCTGAAGCAAAATGCTTTTTTTGGGGTGGGAGGAGGATGAGGATTTTATTGTATTGGTGCAGGGACTAAAGCTTGAAAAGAAACATTCCATTACATGGAAATACAAGGTAATAAAACTGGTTTAATTCCTCCTTTAGACATGAACATGTTGGAGGCCTAAGCAAGACATTTTTCACTTCAAGGATGAAATTTAAAAAGTTGTACATGGCCTTCAGAAAATTGCAGCTGCAGTTGCTTATTCTTTTTTTTCATTCCATCCCTTTAGTCTGTGTAATAAAATTTCACTTCTGATTTAAACAATATCATTGCATAGTAGTAATTCCTGTTTGGTAATTACTTTGTTTCATCTGGTAGCCAACTTTACAATGCAATATTTTGGAAAGTGTGCCTATCCCAAGAATTTGTCGTTTCGCAGACAGGTAAAGAGTTGCACAAATCAAGAAAAATATGGAAGATTTTGGAGGTTTTTTTCCTTTTCTAAAAATCAAATTTGGGTGGTTGCTAAATGGCAACCTGGTGTGCATGTTCCAGAGAGCAGAATTATGGGAATTTTCTTGAAAACTCTGGAGTTGTTTTTTCTTGTAATTTTTCCCACACATCACTAATTATTACTAATTTTCCTGCAAGTCATAGTCACGGTATTTTCTAGTGCAAAAAGGCCTAACAGTTTGCCTTGAAAAGAACATAAAAGATGAAGAATATCAGTACGGTCTCTTCTGCTGCCTGTTCCTGAGGGCTGGTGACCAGCAGCAGTGGGGAGGGGGACTGCTGGTGTCACATACCCTTACTGCAATAACATGCAAGACTCTATTTGAGGTTTTGGCCAGATGGTGTCGGTTATGGAACCGAGAAGCAACCTCAGGAAATACAGAAGTTAAGGCTTGGTTACAGTGTGTTAACTGTTTATCCATACACATCATATTAACAGCTGTAATTAATGACAACAGCCTTTTTTAAAATAGAAATGTCTAAGATGTGATTGTACTTTGTTTTCTGTGCTTGAAAATTATCTTTGCCTTATGGTATGGATTTTTTGCTGTAATGTCTTTGAACTTAAAATTGCAGAAATTTAATTGAATTTGCCTCGTGTTACAAAAGCAGATTAGTCTTTGAATTTTTAGTTCAGATTTCTCTTGCTAAACAACAGTATAGGAGAACATACTTGCATGTTATATTGAAAGCTTCTGTATTCCTTCTCTGCTTCTCAAAGGAAATGCTGAACAGTTGTTACTCTGAGGTAACTTGATCTCAGTAACTGGTACAGAGTTTCTCTTTCAGAATTTTTTTTTCATATATGTTTTATTTTACATACTTTATATGCTTGTTTGGTAAAATGCCTTTAGGCAGAACAACTTTCATAGGCAGAGGTAATATCTCCTACTAACTATGAGTATCATTAGACAACTAAACTATTCTGGTAGTTGTCTGAGACCATATGTGGGAATATTAAGAGGGCATCTTGGATATTTCCCCCTTCACTCTTTCTTGACCACCATTTTACATTTAACACAATCTACTATTTGGGTTCTCCAGCAGGTTAGGCTCTTCCTTTTTTGTGAGATAAATAGACATAACTTTTATTATCCCAAGGATGGGTCCATTGTATTACTGGCCCTAACGCAAAACGTGCCCTTACACAGGCAAGTTGAGCTTATTTAAAGTGCCAGCCCAATTTAACTTTTCTTGTGCTCACACTAAATGCAGCACTTGTATTTCTGTGTTGTTTCCAAGCCAATTATTCGCATACGTTTAAAAAGCAATCAGATCTGGTCTGTTAGGTCAAGATAATATGAACATAAATGGACATTCTTACAAATAAGCTGCCCTAAAATATAAAGTAGAAAAACAAATGTAGTGTGAAATGCTATGGAAAATGCAGGCATAGCATAATTAGCAAAGGACAGTAGAAATGCTGTTTTGTTAGGACTTGAATAGTAACAGTCAATTAAGTTCTCACAACATGAAACAGCAAAGCATTTAACAAAGAAACATCATCTCTCTCTACAGCATAAAGTCTATACAAAGAATCACAAAACTGAGGCAATTAATAGATCAGAAGTCATGAGTTAAAAAACCAGAGTGGACTGACTTCATCTTTCTTTGCAAAGAAATCTATCTCTGTAAATTTCAATAATAGGCTTTTTTTAAAAAAATTGTATATGAATGATGATATTTTATATAAAACAAGCACATATACAAAGCACAGCCGGGTATGTATGTTGCGGTAAATAATATGTACAATGTAACTGTAGGCTTGATAACCAAGGCATAGTCATCATTATTCAAACTAACTGTAAAAAACTCGGCTTATCAGTTCAAAGATAGCTAGTAAGGATATGATTAATGTTTCTTCCCTTCCTTTTCCTCAGTACCAGAATAATGGAAGTGATCTAAGATGGATAAACAGAGAGGCACAGCAGCATTGTGTTAGATACAAAGGGAAAGTAGTTACAAGCAAATCAAGACCTCAAGCTCTTGTAACAAAGTCAAATCTTATGATGAAATATTTAGCATTTCTACTTAAATACCTTGAATTGCCCCCAGGAAGTTTTGGTGACCATGTAAACACACTAGGGTCCAATTCAGGTACTTTCATTGACTTTCTTGTATTGCATCATGTGGATGTCTGTAATAAGCTGATTTTCAGTATATAAAGAGTAGAAGCTTTCTCCTCCTATAGTAGGCTTGATCTAGCATACAAAAGGTAATTACTTTTCTTAGGACCAGAATCAAGCCCCATGAGAGGATACAAGGGTATTTCAAGGGTAACACAATTAAGGGAAGAAATAACATTATCTGGAAATGTGCTGTTATCTGGAATTTCTGGCTTACTTCTCCAAAGCTTTTCCAAACATCACATGTCAGGGCAGTTGAGAAAGGTACAATTTTCCATTTAGTTCCCCAGAGCATACAGGGATCTGCTTAGCAATTTTTTGAATTGGGGTTATTTTGAGAAAGGCCGATGCCAAATAGATATTTTAATAGCTGTGCTAAGTTGGCTAGTGATACCATGGGTTTTAATTATGCTGCTTTTACTCTTGTTTACTTAGTATTTTGAATGCCTTATTACAAAGCATATGTAACCTGGTGTTACTCCTCTGGTTATTTGGAAGAAACCACTCAATTCCGTCCCTCTTCTCTTTCCCCACCCAAAAAGTAAAAAGGGGGGAAAAAAGAAGGGAAACGTTTAGCCTCATTTAAAAAAGAGAGAAGATGGCTAATGTGAATCAGTTCCAGAAACAGTGGATAAGGAGGGAACAGGGAGAGGGGGAACACAACTTGACTCTACTTTACCCACAGAGGGATGTTGCCAACAAGAATATGGACTTGTTGGAAAATAAATAAGGTGATCCTACTCAGAGCATGAAAAAAGTAAAATAAATTTGTCTGAGTAGGTGGTTTTTTTGATGTTTTTTTTATATTTGTTTCTGGGCCATTGCAGCAACATAATGTTCATTAGACACATCAATGCAGTCCAACAGTCATGCACGGAGTGTAATGTGCTTAATGTGGTGGTGCTGCAGCCCGATATGTGCATGCAGGTGTTGTCCAACAGTTAATGTTTAACCTCACTTGTTTGCCTTTGGTTTGCATGTTTCCAACTGTGTTTTCTTTTCCCGCAGTGTTTTAAGACATTTGTCCGTTGTAGAAGTTCTTTAAATGTGATAGTGGCAACATCTTGGAGATTGTGAATGCCCCAAAACACTTGGTAATAAAAGGCTGAAAAGGTACTGATATCTTGAGACCATGGAGTCAAAGGCAATTGAAATTTAGGGTATACAGTGTGAATTTTGTACTAAATCCCAGACTGCAATTTGAAAAAGTAATTTGGATTCTATTGGACATGTATAAAGTGTTTGGTTTTTGTTTGTTTTTTTTTTTTTTCCCCAAATTCCCCTGCTCCATTTTCAGCAGAGCTGTAATAGTTTGGGGGTTTTTTTGTCTGGGGATTCTACTCTGTCACAGCAGCTTTAAAATGCCAACAGCTTCTACTGCAGAGAATTTTAAAGGAACGTTCTAACTATGGATAATTCCAAATCCAGAGGAAAAATTTTAAAACAAACCTTCATATATGTCTGTGGAGATACCCATCCCAAATATCTGATATAAAATAGCTGACTTCAAGTGCCAAATACATGGTGTTTCTTGATTGGGATGTTTGCATATTAAAACTTTGTGCAAGAAACAGTATTGCATTTTGTGTGGTAAGTGATGAAATTTTAGAGCTCAGTGAATTGCTGATTTTTAGTTCATCTGCAATAAATGTCCATTAGTGTTCACACACCCCCACTCTGAGGCACAGTCTAGTACTGACTTCAAGGGCCATTCTTATAACATCTTTCTGTTTAAAAAAACAGGAGAGATAAATTATGTTTAATGGGAGAATAATCTCCTGGGGCTTTGCCCAAGAGGCTTCCACTTAAGGTGCAGATAGGACTGACGAGTTCATTTAACATATCACTGTCACTGCAAGGGGCTGGCTGCTTCTCTCCCGCACCTGACTCAGTCTAGCCATTTGTCTGATTTCTTGGTGATTTGATTCATTTCACTAAGCTGGTGAAAAACAAAGTCACCCACCCACACCCACACACGTGGTTTGGGGTTTCCTGCCTGCTTAATAATCTGAACTGGTTCACTGAAGTGTCAGATGGTCAGCACAGGCAGTTTGAAGGACCAGCTCTCTTAGGGAAGTCTTACTGTGGTGTAGCTGTCTTAAAACTACAGGCTACAAATGACTGCATGATACATAATTTATGAGAAACAGAATAATGTTACTTCGGGTAAAAACTCTGTAAAACCAGCTGGAGATGCCATTCAGAGGTCATGTGTGTTGAGTTGCAGTGAAAACACAAAGACTTTCTACTGCTGTTGAACAAATATTTGAGCAAAGATGGAAAGTACTAACGAGAGCATAAAAAGGAAGTGGCATAACTGGAAGATAAAAATGCATAGAAGAGATCAATTATGAGCAAAAGAAGACAGATAGTATTGAATGGAAGGGTGGCTTTTTTTGTCATACTTACAATAGCTGTCAAAGACAAATATTACCATCAAGAGAAGCCAATTTAAGCTGTGTCTCATAGCCCAAAGGAACATGGGCTTCCCAAAGTTGCTTCCCATTGGCCTTAACTTTTGAATGGGAGCAAGCAGAAATGTTGTACATTTTTCTGCTGTATCATAAATATAGAAGCATTTTTAAAAAGCATTTAGCCCTTTCAAATCTGGTAGCTTCATATTTGCGTTGCCTCATTAGACTGAGGAGACTTAAAGCATAAATTGATCACTGACCAAATGTTTTATTAGTTAAATGGGAACTTGCAGACAGTACTTTGCTGATTCTATGTTCTAGTTATTTCACTTCTCTGATCTCTAAAACATATGTGTGGTAAGACCAGCCCTTGCCAGTTCTCTGAAATGCTGCAGATTTAGTGAGAAATATGTATGAAAGTGTGCAGAAGCCACTTGGCCACCAATCCAATGCTGGAAAAAGAAGGTCACCGTGCAAACTAGGTGATGAGTGTCTCTGTGAAATTTGAAAGTGGAAACCTGTCCAGGATGGTGACTCACATAACATAGACCAAAGTCTTCACATGCAAGCTGTCTTGCAAAGGCACTGTGCTTCTGCTTTCCTCTGTTTCCCTGGTATGTCAGTGAGTTCAGCCTCTCAGTCGTGTCTTCCAGCTCTTTAGCTTGCCACTTGCAGGGCATATTTCTAGACTTACTCACCTTTTCAGAACAAATGTGTGTAAATACTGTGTGGAAAAAAACCACCCAACTCTATCACCTTACCACTAAGCAATGTGGAAAATGTTCCATTGCATTAAGAAGAAACTGGTGATCCTTTGCCGTGTATATCCACTTACTGATTATATTGGTGTTGTACTACTGAAGCTTATCTATTGCCTCTTGAAATTACCTCTTTTCTTCAGTTGTCCACACTAAAAAGGACTTTTTTAAAGAGGTTTGTAAAGGAAAACCGTGTTGTAGCCTTTGAATCTGGTGGTATTATACTCTTTCAAACATCAGTATCAGCACTGCCACTTTCAAATTAATGGAAGTGCAGATGATTGAGAACAAAGGGCTCATGTGATTTCAATGGTTTTAATCCTGGATTATTCAGTCAGAAGTTGACCTTAAAATATAGTAATACCAAGTGGGAGGGAAATGCTTGGAATTTTACTGCTTTTCATAGGAAATGATAATGTGTCTAACTTCTAAAAAATATTTATCTAGATTTACTTCTTAACAAAGGTTATGATAGCATCCAGTTGATTCCATTAATACCAGGGTATTTTATCAAAGTGGGAATTGAATCCAAACACTTCTTTTTTCCTCTTGAAATACTGCTAGGACTGCTTATTTCTGATTCTGATCTTATTTTTGATTCAGACTTTGCAGGTTGTGCCTTGCACTTTGTCAGAAAATCCCTGTCAATCTTAAATAGTTGAGATTTCAGAGCAGGTATTTTATGTCCCAGTACAACCTTTCAGACCTGCTAAATGCAATGACTGTTGTATATACAGAATGAATTTTGATGTTTCTGACGGTATTTTGACTGGGATTAGGTTTTTTTTTTGCACATCTAAATGTCTGTTTTCTTTCTTGTAAGCAACTGTTATGAAGAATATATATTTGAAAATGTTGCTTCAAAAGGGTTTTGAGGTTTCACTTACATTTTTGACTTTTTGTTTATGAGCTCCTTGCTAGGTTTCTTTTGAGCTCTTAAGGAATGTCACCTGATTCATCTTACTAACATTGCTGGAGTAGCAAGTCTTCCATCTGAAGACTTTTCATTAAAAATTGATAATTATTTTCTCCCCCACACTGTCTCCTCTGATGAATTCACATGAGCCTTTTTCCTGCCCATGCAAGGTCTAGGCTCTTCCATGATTGAAAAAAAAGGATTCAAAACAGGGGACAGCCAGAAAATAAGTAACTTTGTAAAATTACTGGAGGCCTTGGAGGAGTCAAGGATCCTAGAACTTTGTCAAGTAAGCATTTTTAAGAGATCTAGTGCACTAGAAATGATTTAAGAAACTAAAAAAAAGTGAATATAGGCTCAATATATTCCCTCCTTACTCCTCCCCTTCTCCTTGTATGTTAGTTATTCTGAAAAATTAACACGGAAAAAAATGTTATTGAGAGTAGGAACTGCACTGCTGTTTCTGGGAGGGCTGGAATTATATTAGCCTTGATTTATAGGAATTTTTCTTTGATTTATTGCAAAATCTGGCTGAAAGTTTTTCTTTAGTCAGAGTATTAATTTTTGTCTGCACCACTGCCTTGTTCATGAAGTCTGTGAAGATGTAATAATATTTGAGACTTCTATCCTTGTGTCATTTGGTTGAAATATGTTGGTTGTTCCTCTTAAAAGACCAGCCTTAAAGAGGGGCTGTTGTGTGTTGAACCTGCTTTGGTTCGCTTTTCTCATTCTTAATCTGGCCTGAAAATTGCAGGAAACTGGGGGAAGTTTTAAATACTGTCTCTTAACTGGGCTAGTGTTTAAAGAAGTACATATAACTCTCCAAACACCTGAATTCCAGGAACATTTTCATGTCAGAGGAAGGGCTAGGGAACACCAGTGCATCAGATCCATTGATCTGGATTTGGTGGGTGCAGTAACAAATTACAGACTTTTCCTTGCCATTTTGTGGGTCTTCCAAAAAGCCTGTGACTTCCCTGTTCTCAGGTAGCAAAATTGAAAGCTGGAAGCATGGCAAAAATCAAATGTAGATTCAAGCTGTTAGCTTTTGCTCCTAGAAGTAGGAATTTTCAATACTTATGCTATCTTATGTGCAATCTTACCAAAGTGAATAAAGTAAAAGTGGTCAGGTACGAAGGAGTAACCTACAAAATAAAACAAGTAGTTTTCTTTTAAGAAGCTGGGGAGTTGTGCTGAATTAAACTGCCTTAAAACTAACTTAAAAAAAAAGAAAACAAAACAAATGCAGAAGCCAAACAGCTTGGAAATAGCACAATAACTTTCTGACAGGAACCAGGACTTGCTATATAGAAAAACAAAACAAAAACAAATAAACAAAACAAAACCACAAACAATCAAAAAAGTCCCAAACAAATCAGTTCTATACTGTGAAATACAAGGTTTTGAAAGTGAAAGTAGTGTTCCCGTTGAAATCAGTAACTATAATTTGCAGATAAACATTTATGTGATCTCATCTTTAAGAATGCCTCTTTTTTGTTTACAGAACCAACTAAAAAAAAATCCTGTAAATACAATTTACAAATCTGTTAACCATTTAATATAGTGTCTTGACTTGTGAAGCCAAATCTACTAAGTTCTTAAAATACTGAGATATTTTTAAATATATATTCAAAAGTTATTCAGTGTTGTTAGGTCATTACCCTGAGTTATTACTTTCAGATTTCATTTAAAATAATTAAACAAATGTGTAAAATTTGCTTGTAATCATTCTAAAAATGTTGCAGTGGTATGTGTAGCCTAAAACACTCATTAACCTTAAAGCCCTCATTAATTTGCAACACAAAATCAAACCTTTTCCAGCTTCTGAAAGTAGAATGAATAGGTGGACTAAGTTTTTGGGTTTTACTCTCTTTATATGCTAAAAATTGTAATATAGTGAAGCCTTGTGTAATGTCTGGTCTATCCTTAACCTGGTGTTTCTAATCTGGCTCAAGTATAATAGGGCTAAAAGCAAAGTAAATGAAATAGTCATAGGAAAGCTATATTTTAGAGAAAAATCCTTAAAGCAACTCAGGGTTTTTTTGTTACTGGGAAATGAGTGACTTTAAACAACTTAAGGGAGTTGGTTCTCGTTTTTGCATCAGTCAGTCAACATAAGCTTGAGAAAAACTCCCAAATATTTTCATTTTAGTAAAATAGGAACTTTTTTCAGCTACATCAAATTTATTTCTGGCCAGGACATCAAATAACTTTAATGTAGCCAAATAACTAAACCCCAAAAATCTGACTAACCATTTACGATCCCTGAAGTATAAAACTTAACTGAGGTGTAAAGTGTTTCCTGGCCTGACCACCAAGCATTATTAGGATATTGTAGGAAACCTATGTAATGGTTTTGGTTCTGATATTTTCATTAAAGTGGTTTCAATACAGAAGAAAAAAATTCTATTTCAGCATTTCTGTAAGTATGTTTTGGGTGTCTTCTTGGGATTTTTTTAATCAGCCCCTATATTTTGTTGTGGTTACCTAAAAAATGAGGTGACATACACAGAGGCTGTGCATTGTAAGCTGTACTAAACATGGCTTTTATTCAAAATACACATTGCAACTTAGTTTGCTGCACCTTCACTAGAAAAGATTGTTTTATTTCATACCTTGTAGAGAAATATGTTTTCTTGGAGAGGAACTGATCAGGAGTTGATTGATATTTTGTCTTGATGAAAGAAATTACATTTTTTAATAATTGTTTTAATGTATTTATTATTATTATTATTTCAAATTACTTGTCCTGTCGCTGAGTATCGTATTTAACAGTGTTAGTAGTGATCAATCAATTAGCAGTATCTTGGGGTTTTGGGCTTTTTTTAAAAGTCAGGCATTGCAATTTCTGTTTAATACATCTGCAAACTTGCTGTAGATGGTCATTAAAAGCATCTCCAGGAACCCGTGTGGTGTGTGCATGCTGGGGGGAGGGGTTGGCTTTAGTTTTGTTTTTTTTTATTCATAGAAGAACATTGATGTAGAAATCAAAAGCTCTGAGTAAAAAGAAAACACTTGTTTCCAGAATGGTGAAGACTTTTTTTCTTTTCCCCTCAGTCTTTTAAAATTTGGAAGTAGTGTGGTTTGTTTTTATTGTGAAAACTCTCAGGAAGAACAATTCAGAGTCGGTGCCATTCTTCCCAGCTGAATGGCGCTTGGTTTGTGAAATGGAGCAGCTGCGGTAGTTTTAGCTTGGCTCACAAAACCATTTGCTTTTTAATCAAGAACTTCAGATTCTGTGGTGGTTGTTCCTGATGGAGATGGCCAGCTCTGCCCTGAGAGACAGCTGTAGTATAATTGAGACAGACTATGTGAAGCAAATATAAATGCTGGATGGATGTCTTAAAAGCAGCATATTCACTAAACTGTAACCGAACTTTTAAAAGGATGAGAAGCTTTTATACAGGCAGGAATTTACTACATGATGAAACATTTTATGAATAGTGATATTCTTGCATATATTGCATAAACCAGGGTTTAAATCCTCAGCATTAGCATTCACGTTATACAGTACAGTAATCTAAGTTTTGGTGAAGTGTATATATAACTGCATAATGAGAAACGCTGCACTTTTCCGAAAACAGCATTGCAAATATATTTGATCTCTCTTTCTTAAGTTTATCTGGGATGTGTTGTTTGCTGAATGCAGGTATGCATGTCACACGGATGCTTATTTTAAGAAATAAAGGTGCTTGTATTTTATCAAATTAAATAGGAGGCCACTGGAGGCACTGAGAGGAGTCATTAATCTTTGGTGGCAGTTACACATTTAGAAAAACTTGTTCAAGCAGGTAAGTATTGTGAAAATAAATGCTCCATCTTGTATAAAGGAAAACCTCAGACTGACGGTTTATTTTAGGAGGGATTTTTCTAAATAGCAGTTGGACTAAGTAAAAAATATCTTATTTCTCATCGCAAATCAAAAAGTGCTGCCCATATGTTAAAAAGAAAAGTTTTAACATTTTGTAGTAATTTTATAGTCACAGTTAATAACTATTTTGAACTTGGAGTGCTATGATAGTTGTATGTTTTATGCTGAACTATACACTTTTCATTTACATGTCAAGTTTGTTATGGATTTATTATACATATCAGAATGTTTTACTTTCTTCAGACAGTCTATTTCATTTCCCTGCTGCTTTTTAAATAGAGCCTAGCTTAACTTTAAAAAAAAACGCTGTTCCCAAATAATATGAAGATAAAGGGCCTTGTGGCAGAATATGATGTTGCTCCTAGATGTCCTCCTTTGTTTTCAAACACTTTGTCCCATTTTATGTTTCCAGTGCGTGCAGTCTCAAACCTCTTTGATGCTGACTAATTGGGGGGGGTGGGAAGACAATATAAAAGGGTTAATCCGTTACACTGGTATTAATGAGTCAGCTGGATCCCTGCCATTCTCTCATTTCTGGTTCACTTAGCACCGATTAGCACAAATGACACTTAGTTTTGTGGGAAGCAAGCTATGAGGACTGTAGGTAATGCAGACCTCAGATGAGAACAGCCTGGTCTCAGGTTAATACAGGTAGATAAATCCATGCCATGGATTGAGATCAGAAATAATCCTGGTTTCCTGCTGGACCCCTGAGAACACTGAGAGTGACGGTAGGGATGTTTTAAGCTCACATGTGATAGATCAAAAGGTGGTCAGGTTGTTTCCTGAACTCCATTCTCTGGTGTGCTGCTGGAGATTTGAGCTTTTCAATATACTCACCTGACACCCAAGCATTAGAAGTGAGATGGTGAAAGAGAGTAATTATAGGCATGTCTGTGGAACTGAGAGCCCCTTTCTTAAATATGAGAACTCTTGTGACAACGTTTTGAAAAGGTTTGATTGACTATTTATATAGTGGAAATGTTTCTGTGGCCTGTTCTGAGCTTTTAATTTGGGATTCTGGGACAGTAATAAAGATAACACTAATTCTAAGATGTATTGTATTTTCATTGCTTTTGATTGCAACCGCAACTGTAAATTGATTATAGAAGCAGGTGGGGAAAAGGAAATTATCCTTCAGGAAACACTTGTAGTCCAGTTACTTTTTACAATATTTTTTATTAATTTAGAAACAAATTCCACCATAACAAACTCAGAATACTTCTCTTAGACCTTCTTTCAACAGGTGCCAGAGCCTTTCTTCCTTCCCAAGTCTCTGCAGTTGCTGGGGTGATCGTAGAGGCATGCTTACATCCCATATTTGAAACTTCCTACAGTAGCAGAGCTTTTCTTCTGATGGCAACCTTTCAGAACAGCTGCCTAGGTTTAGTGTACCGTTTGTGTTGGAGGATGGTGCAGATATCATGGATTAAGTTTTTTATAGGAATATTTGACTTCAGATGTCTTCATCTGGGAGCAATTCTTCAAATTTAGTCACTGGATGGAAAGATGCTTCCCTGCATATGGAGCAAGTGTTTAACACAGGTGCCTCCTGGGCACCTTTTGTAGAAGCCTCTTAGCAATATCTATGTGGGGAGCCTGATCTCTTAACTTAGAGATCTATGTTACAGCTATTCCCCTTTCCCAATAAGTTAGCCCCAAAACATTCTCCAAAACATTTGTACACTACTCCTGCATTTGGACAGTCAACAGGCACAGTCTTCTAACCTCCAAGTTGCTTAGAAAGTTTGAGACCCATTGTTTTTCAGGCTTTTGTTCCTATTTAATCCCTTTGGGGCAGAACAGTAACACAAAGGAATTTTTTCTAACCACAAAGTTTTAAAGTTAACTAGTGTGGGATATCTCAAAGGCAAGATCCTGTATGTTGTCTTCTCCTATTTCTGATCTTACTCATATAAGAGTTTTTTGGCCAGTAGTGGTTTTGCAAGTGAGGATAATCTAGATTTTATCAGCACACCAGCACCCAAAAGCAAAGGTGTTACTTTCCTCCATTTCAGTGAATCTTAGTTTGCTCCAGCTCTGGTGATTGCTGGACTTTGTCAATTGGCTCAATTCCCAGAGTAAGATGGGTTAATAAGCAGAAAGTTTGCTTTTTGTCAGAGTCAGTGCAAGGGAAGGGCCTTTGAGTGAGTGGAACAGAAATTCCCCTTCTTAGCAGTGGTGAGTGATTAGATGAGCTCTCGTGGTCTCACACAACATCACCTTTATTCAGGCAACATTTAAACATGACTGATCATATTGCATGCAGAAATACTTGCTCTGTTGAGAAAATCACCCTGTCTTTGGCTAACTCTGTATGTAACTGGGCTGATCTTTTGTTATGCTGAAGGAGTGCCAGTCCCTTCATCCTGCTTCAGACTCTACTCCTGCTGTTGAATTTTTCTGCAATTTTGTGAATTTTCTTCTCGGTTAATGTTGTGCTGTTCTAGTAAGGTGAATTGATTCGAAGGGTTTGAGTGATGGAGCAGATACAGCAAGAGGAAAAACAGAATGGGAGGTATGAATGGAAATACATCCTTGGGCATTGGTGCTGCTCAGTTGGCTCTGAGTGTCTCATCACTCAGTTATCTGGTAGGGAGCCAGGTCTGGAACCAGGTCTGGAACCAGGACTAAGGTGAGAGCAAATTCAGCCAGCAGCAACAGTTCTTGTGGATTAGAGAGAGTAGTGGACTCCTTAAGGAGCCAGACTACCCTCAGAATGGATGAGGGGAATGGTGGGAGCAAACAGGTCAGCATGGAGAGGAAAGACAGGTCACAAATTTTGACTGCATTTGGCAACCATGCACATTTTCTTCCCTATTGCAGTGTTTGTGTGTGTGAACTCCAGCCACTAAATGTTGTCCTCACCTCTTCTTAAAGGAGATATTAAATCAGTTGTCTTCCAGATAGAAGCTATGTCTTTGGGGAAGAAAAGGGTGTAATGTTGTGTTTATGGCCCTGAATTTTTTTTTTCTTCTAGTTTTTTCTACGTATCAGGCTGCATGATGATTGTGAGCAAATTGCAGTGTGATCTGAATATAGGATATGTTCCTGAGTAGAGCACACATAAAGCAGTAACTGCATCATGGAAACTTGATTCTCTCTTGTTTTGTGAAAAATCGTTAATCTACCGTAGCAGCTGCCTATCAGATACAGGAGTACAGGTCTTTGTGACCTAGAATTTCATCTGCCAGTTTGCAGCCAGTTGAATAGGTATGTGGTAACACAACCCTTTGTGCATGGGGTGGGTTGGTTCATTGGCTTGTTTTGTAGGGAGACAGCAGGGTGACATTGCTTGGTCTGTGCTTTTCTCTTGGTACTGGGTTCAAAGTGGAGGTGATAAGGACTATGGCTAGAAATGGGAAAGAATATCAATATAACTGTTTTAGGTCTCATCTTTCACAAAATTCGTCGTGTTCAGGGCTTAGGTCAGTACTTCTTAAACAGAGTTTGCAAAAACTGTATGACCTTACCTACTTTTTTAATACCTGCAAGAAATTAAAATACTTGGATGGATTCTTTGCATTGACCAAGCCAGATTTTAGATTTTTCTTAAAAGTATTTTGTCCATGGTATTTTTTCAAGCGAGTTTATGGAAGTCCTGAAAGAGCTATCATCCAGACTAATATTGTTTGCATCTGGAGAGGGCTCCTTGAACACAGAAATGCAGCACTGTGTAATAAGTGCTCTCTTGTCTGGTTCCCTGGGGCTGACAGAGTGAAAATGAACGCAACATTCTCCTGAGGACAAAGCAAAAAACAGAAAACTAGTTGCACTGTTGGACCCCTAGGAAGAAAAGGAGGAAAACTAGGAATGTATTAATCTTTAGCTTCCTACAGCCTAATGATAATAACAAAAATGAGCATTTCCTAATATAATAACTTGTTCGGGTTTTTTTCCTATGTTTAAGAACTTCTTAATGTTTTTGAGGTCTAGCACACCTTTGAAACTTTCCATGTTGATTTGTCTTATGTCTGGAGCAAAGACTACATTTAGATCTGAAATATTGCCTCGTGCTTTTTCATGGTGGAAAGCAAGACTGATACTATGATAGGGTATACTTCCACAGGGCAGCTGAGCCACTTAACTGTCTGAAGAACGGGTCGCTCTGCTTCTTGCTCCTAGAAGCAGGATTACTTTCCATCACCTTTGTGCCAGCTCTGCCAGCTCATTTGACGTCTCTGATTTAGCTCACTAAACTGGCAGAAAACTAACCCAGCAAAATGGGAAGGATGTATTTATCTTTTTGTTAGCCAGTTCAGTGAGCTCAGGTGGCTCACAAGTGCTTGGGAGAATTTGGGGGCCACCACAAAGGAAAGAGCAGGAGCAGCCATGCTGAGAGGAGAGGCAGGACTGCTCCCTCTGGCAGCACTGAGCTCTTAGCCTGACTCAGCCATGTTGTGAAAGCTCACCCTTAGGTAATAATGTTCACACTACAGGTTGACTGACAGTTCTTCAAATAGTAGCCAGAAGGGAGTTACCAGCTTTACACAGTTTGTTTTTGTAGGGTGGCCTTGTCTGTTTTCAGTGTGTTGTGTTTTGAAACAGATACTTATTCTATTCTAATCATGTTATTGCATGAAAAAGTTCTGCAGAAAAATTACATGTGCAGGGCGGACCTGTCTGGGAACTTGATGTTGTGCAAGTAGATAAGGAGCCATAGAACCTGGAAAGCTTTGTACTTTGGTTTCTGGGACAATTTGCCTGTTGGATTTGGAGGAACTCAGAAACCCTTGTACTTCTAGTCTACTGAATTTTGCAAGCTTGAAAGCCTGAGCTAGAGTGTGGTACTTCATCTTTGAACATTGTGAAGTTTATATCAGAAGATCTGGTAGCCCCTGTTAATGTAGTTTACCACAGATCTTGAGTGCCCATAAGCCTGGAGTTCTGTTGAAACCTTGGCTGCAGAGTTTGAAATCTGCCTTGCCTCACCCCTTCAGCTTCCCAGGGCCTCTGCAGAAGTGGGTGGGTGGTTGCCATCTCAGGAAAAAAGAAATGCCCTTTTTTGAAAACTGCCCACCTGCCTTCCTGCTGTCTTGAAGCTGGCACAATCCTATGTGGCTGTTTTGACTTTTTTTACAAACTGAAACGTTTCATATTCAGCTGGAAAATTCCATTTCAATGCAGAGTTTAGGGAAGGCACTGATGTACAGTGTAGGCATAACTTAATGTAAGCCTTCATAGCCCTCAGTTTCACACCATGAACAGCTGATGATAAAACTTACGGCTGCTCTGACTTTTCTCCACATATGAAAAGAATATGGTACAAAGTCCTGGCAGGTTTGTCTTTAAAATGAATTATTCAAGTGCTGCACAATTATTGTGTTTTTTTCTCTTTGCTTTGTGGGCGGTGTTAATGTCGCTTTTCGGTGGATATGCAGACATTTGGGCATTTCACTGAATGATACAGCCAAAAACATATCAGCTGGACTTTTACAGCTGTTGCTCTTGTATCTTTGTAAATGGATATTTTAATGTGGTGGGGCTTTTTTAGACTTTGTAAAGCAAATTCCTCTGTTCAGGAATTTTTATTCATCTCTTCTTCTCCTCCCCAAAATAACTTCTGCCCTGCTCATTGGATACTTTTAAAGAAGTATTCTAGTTCTTTTTTGTGCTGATAATTCATTTTTTTTTCCTAATAAATCTGCACTGCTATGTTTGTGTAATGTGAAAATGCAATTGAATAGTTAGAAAAGATTTAAAGTAATGAAGCCAGACATACTAAAAATCTGTGAATGTTTAACACTATTTATGTTGTTGCCTTTAAAACCAAGGAATGTAGCAGTAATATGATGAAATGTACATTTCCATTTTGTTTACACACAAGTCAAAAGTAATCCAGAAGTTCCATGGTGTAGTTTCTTCTACAAAGCTGGCTTTAGAATAAAGTTCCTAGAAATACTAAACCATCTTAAAGCACAAAAATAATCAGAAAATAACAGTTTAATCCTAGTTAATCCACCTTATTGACCAATGTGCTCTAAATAAATAAATAAATAAAATTAGGTAGTCCTTTAATCATCTATGTGGAGCTGGTTATTCATGAGAGAAGTCTGATTCAAAGATCAGGTTTTTGTCCTTTCTGAGGACAGGTTAAATGGATTTATGTTTTAGTTTGTGAGGAGAATTCATTGGTTAGTTTTAGATCCCTTTTGCAAGTCTGAGGTCAGAAGATGGTACAAATATAACAGAATTAACAGAGTAAGTCAAAAGTAGTTTTTCAAGGAGTTATGAGAACAGAGATACTTTGTTCTATTGAATAATTTGTTGAAATTGCTTTTGGATGTAAGTTTTTCTTTTTAAAAAATACTCAGAACCTCTCTGTACCAATTTTAGATCTGTTTATAAAGTTGTGTTTGCAACTACAAAAAATCCAGAGAATTTATACTTATTAGAGAAAAAAACTCCATGCTGTTCAGAAATAGCCTGCAAGCATGTGTCAGAAAAGCAAAAGCAGCAGTGGATGTACCATAAGGTTTTCTGCTCAGAATTGACATTATGTAGTCACAGTGACATAAGTTTTCCAGGCTGCTGTCTAGAAAATAGCTTCCTAAGAAGAGTAGGGAGGGAATCTTTTCTGAACCACAGTACTTTTAAGCCATCTAATAGAATCTTAGGTATTATGATTTAACTTTCTAACTTCCTGCATCAGTTGTATTGTGCCTGTATGTCATGCAGACATAAGTGTGCATCAGTGTATCTGTATAACTTTGTGTGTGGTTTTTATGTTTTAAATTAGTTCTGCTTAACTTTGTTTCATTAGTGGGGTTTCCATGCCTCTGAGAGAATAATAACACTTGAGTATGAAATGGTTATTACTTTGGAGATTTCTCATAACTATGCTACATAAAAGTTACCTTAAATGACTGTTCTGTCCTATTATTAATTCTCCCACGAAGTATTAACTCAGCTTTCTCGTACTTTTAGAGTTTCTAGAAGACATGACAAGAAGTTCACAATAACTAACGTGAATGTTGTAGGCAGCTGCTCACTTGGAGGCTGGTTAGTGGGATGAGGCTGTATGTGATTATCAGTTCATCTCAGTGCATCATGGGACAAAGATATAAGTGACCTTAATATGAGTCGACTGAATGATTGCTTTATAAATTTTTAGGTGGGATTTTTCCCCTCTTCCTCTTTATGAAAAAAAATACTCTTTTCAAAAGCTGAAATGCTCTCAAGAGAGAATAAAACACAGCATTCCTGAAATAGTTTCTCAACGACCTCCTTGAGGATCTCCAAGTCCTTCTACCCTGCTAGAACAGCCCTGAACATTTCACTGCATTATTACAGTGGCCTCCCTTCTATTCATTCCCAGCAGTATTTGCCAATTGACCAAGCAGGCCAAGAATAACAGAGCAATGGGTTTTTCCTTCAGCAGGGACATTACTCCTAGTCTCTTTTTACTACCCAGCTGCAGCTGGTTATATTCTGTAAATATCTAAATACCTCCAAATCTTCTATCTCTGTGCCAGTTTCAACCATATTTGACGTTTTCCTATGTTATCAAGGACAGAAGATTGGTTATGTAAATTTAATTCCATAGGAAACCTGCTTAAATTTACATTGTTTGTTTTCTAACATAATTTGCATTTATGTAGCAAGCTTTGTATGCAAATATCAGGCTATCAGCACCTCAGTTTTTGACAGGCAAATAATTTTAATGCATGTTGGACCTATTGAAATGCAGGTTACAAAATGTAACCAAGAGACTGAACAGGCAGACCACACAGCAGGTTTTTAAGTGCTAGGAAAATCTCTGTCCTCATCAAAGTGGGCTCCAGTGTGTTCTGTTTGCTTTCTGGACAGGATTGCCTTCGGTACACATCATGAATAAAACAGGAGGAGGGGAGTCCTAATGTTGCAGTTAAGTCAGAATACTGAAATAATCTTAATTTCATAGTGAAAAGTAGAATATTATATTATATTATATATTCGCTTTTGAAAAACAACTGAGCCTGTAATCTGAGATAGGTTTTATAGGCTGGATTAACTAGTGACAAGGAAATGATGCTGCTAAAATGTTGAAGGGGAGGCTGCTTGCCAGCACTAATCTGTGTGAGCTGTACCACTGTCTTCCTCTGAGTTTTTTGTTATTACTGATGTTTCCCCAAAGCCTTTTACTGTTCATCAGGAACTGAAGAGGTAAAGACTTTTACTGTTTTGAGATTAAACTTTTTATCATCCTCACAAGTAAAATAAGAAAACACAGAAAGGATTGTGAAGATCATGACTGTCATATTTTCTCAAAGGTAAACAAGAGAAAGTTAGGCAAGAGAAACAGAACAAATAAAGGGAAACAATGCTGTCTTTTTTCCATCCCTTGGAAAAGCAAAAAAGAATCTAGTGGGAGATTGTAATCCTGGAGGAAAATTTAGCTTGAAACTGATGCTTCTTTTGCACTTGTTGCATATCGGCCTATTGATACAGTGAAGTTGGATTATGTGAAGTGCAGACATCTTTCACTACCAGGAAGTAGATTTGAGAGTGAAGTGGAAAGAGGTTATATGAATTAACATGAAACGGTTCTAAATATCTAAAAAATTAAGGGACTTTTTGATTTATTGTCTTAGAACAATGTACTTATTCTGTGGGATGCTTGAGCTGGTCTAGATGACCATGACAGTCAGGTATCACTGAGTGATTATATCTAAAATAAAAAGAGAGCAAATCATCTTATAAAACTTTTGTTTTCAAAAAAGTAGATTAAATGGTTTGTTTCCCCAGAAAAGTGTGATTCACTTGGGCTTGGAAGGTTACATTTGTTTTGATATGAAGAGGAGTGGCTTAACTGACAGATGAAGAGAATAACAGGAAGATTTAGAGGTTCTCTAGGAATGTCAAGAACTGTGACTTAATGCATGAAGAGACTGGCCTATGGCATCTGATCTATGCCTTCCAGGCAGATTTGCTGATATTTTTTTTTAGGGCCAATGTTCATGATAAATACCCACATACAGTAGGCATGCTGGGGGCTTATTCACACAGTATCAGTTGAACATCGGAAGAGCAGTGAATAGTTTTGAGGTTTCCCTGAGGCACTGGCGCACACACACACAGAGATAAGAAGAAATCTTGGGTCAGAAGACTTAGAGGATGTACATTTCTCTTGTTTAGCTTTTTCTTTCAACTTTTCTCTTATAAAATGACTGCACATGTCATAAGCCCTTACTTGGATCTATAGTGTTGATTGCTTCAGTCCTAAGGTTGTATTGAGAAGCTGGGAATTCACATCACTTGCTCATTCTGACAGCACAACTAGATAAGAAAGGTGTGGCAGCATCTAAGATAACGAGCTCTAGAACAGAATTTCCAAATAGCAAAATGGAAAAACAAGATCTCTGGAAAGATATGCTGTGGTGAGGGGGTTCAGTGTTTTTGTGGACTTCTGAGAAAGGCTGGCATGCACATAAAATGGAGGAAAAGTACTTGCATGGATGTATCACACCAGAAAATCAGAATGAGATTAATTGCTGGAATTTCTTTATGCTTGACATGAAAGTCTCATAACTTAAAACCAAAGTAAAATGACATTTCATCATGGGGATTGTGGCTCATGGATGAATTCATTCTACAGCTTGCTTTGAATGTGACTGTGAACCTGGGGGTAACAAACAGTAGAGGGATAGATATAATTGAGAGATGAGAGATGCTGAGGAATTTCCATCTTTGGAGCCTCAAAATTCAGCTGGACAACCTGAGGTACAGAGTTTCTTTCACTTTGAAGTTGGCCCTTCGCTGAACTGGAGGTTAGACCTAGTGTGATCTCCAGGATTCCTTCCACAAAAATTTTACTAAGAAAATTTGGCTTTGGATTCATCAGCTTTCTGAAAGAGTTGGGCACCTCTTAAAAGAGAACCTTATCCATGGGGGTCAGAGGAGTTGGAATGATTTAGCCTCACTGAAGTGGCTGGAGATGGAGTTAGATCTAAACTCTAAGGGTTCTTTGTTTCAGGATTCAGGAAAGCTTTGAAAGAAGTCAAACTTTTAAGAAGTTGGAAATACAGAAAAGCACAGAAATAAGATGCTTTTTGCAAACTTAAAAATGTGTAGATCTGGGATATGGAAACTCTACAAGAGCCTCTAATCCTCTCATGTTATTTTTCTGTTGGTATCTTCTGAAAAGTTTATGTTCAAGGAAACAAAATTTTTCATAGGGAAGTTTTTAAGCTATGGTTTCACTTTGATCTTAGTAGTGGGATGCGGGTTGAGAAGACCCTGACAGAATTGTTTAGGAAAATGGAGAATCTACATTAAGATTGCCTGCAGAAGAATGGGATACCAAAATCAGACTGAGTGGCGATGTGGAGTGCTACTCACGTAATATTCAGTGGCATCTGCTGTAGCTGGGCTTGCTAATCTTCTTAATTGGGAAAGGACTGAACCTTGTTGCTTCATGTCTGCAAATGCAAAACCATTCAGGGTAGTGTTTACCTTGTTACAGTTTCCCTGCCTTTTACAAGTTTGAAGAAATCGGAATTTAAGGATTCTCACTGCAGGGTTTATATAGATTTTTCTCATGGTGAAAGTCAGGAGAATTAGAGAAGATACTGGTTAAGTTCTACTCCCAGTCAAAGGTTATTTGTAGGACCTCTTAATACACCATTGAAACTCGATGTCAGGCCACCAAACACTTACCAGGCCTTTGCCTTAGCATGAGCTTACACAGACTTCCTTCTTATTCACCCTTATGCAGCATAAACTCTTAAACTCTTGTTTTGCTTGAAGTTGCAGCTGTGGAGAATGTTTCTGCTGATATATTGGCATTTTTTAGGGGATATTATTAGCTTGTTGAAATGAAACTGCTGTTGGTATGAAAAACTTTAATCTGAAACCAGGATGAGGTGGCCTGAAACTAGGATGACTTCATTGTTTTGCCAACTATATATATTCTTATAAGGCTATTATGTCTTGGCCATGTACACAGGGAAGATAATAAAGATCAAAATGTAATTTTATATGAAGATTAATATGTAGTTTTATAGCACTAATACTAGACAGAGTGATAGTCCCACTTTTAAGAAAATAGAGGAACCATCAGTGCTCCATCTGTGCCATTGAAGAGGACAGCAAATGGCCAGTGCCTAGAGTCAGATGGCTCACTGAGGGATCTGTTGTTTGCCAGTAGAAACTGTTGAATTACTTACAGCCTATTGTGTACAATCCATTGGGGTGGGTGGAATAGATGATCTTAAAAGTTCCTTTTCAACCCAAACCCTTTGGTGCTTCTAGCTCATTAGCAAAGAATTCTAAGGGTCTTCCCTGTCTTCTGTTACTTGTCTTGATCCCATAAAATCAGCTCAACTCTGTGTTCAGGGTACTGCCATCAAGGCACCACCCCAGTGCAGTCCCCAGCTCACATGCTGGGTGAAAATTGGCTGGTAAGTGGAAGCTATGAGACTCTGGCAGTGTGTGCTGGAGAACCAAGCAGGACTGGAAGAAACTGAGCAGAAACACATTTCATCCCTGCTGAAAGGCCTGGAGGCTGAGAGGAGAGCACGACTTAAGTGGTGCTATCAAACCCCTTTGCATGGACATGCAATCACGGGAACTCCCAAAACTCAGACGTTCAGAGGGAATTACAATACTTCTTGAATACCCGAAATTGAAGGCACTGCCACTATTGCTGGACTGAAGTCTGAAGTTCTGTTAGTTTATCCTGGAGCAGGGTAACTTAAAATTGCTGTGTCTGACCTTTTATCCTTATCTCGGAGAGAGAGGGGAAGATTTATGAGTAAGAAAGAGGGAAAAGAAACTGCAGTAAAACCTTGATGCTTCCACAGAGTCAATCTTTCCTGTTTTCAGATCTTACTAATCCTCTCTTAAAACTTTTCATCTTTTTGCTGCCAAGTAGAAGCCAGAATATTCTTTGTTCTATGCTGGATAGAGAAGATAATGACAGGCAACAAAGAGTCAAGCAACTAACTAAAGTATAATGGAAAATAGCTGTCTTCCTTTTGAAGCTGAAGGTGACATTTGAAAATCCGTGTATTTAGTAGCTGGTTACCGCTTGCTGTGTTGTACGTGCTTCAGTGTCTCACAAGATTTTTGCACAAACCAGGACAAATGGCAGTCTACATTATAGAAGACTCTAAAAGATATTTACAATTGGTTTTAATTTATTAAACTGAGGGTGGGCTAGGCTTTTAAATGCTGTCTGTTGATCAAGAGACTACACAGCTTGAGGTTAACAAAATGCTGGAAGAGGAAAGAGTATAAATAGAAACACCACTTCCTTGTTGAGTAGAAGCCAAACTTGTGGTTGAACCTTTCTATATGAGAGTTTGCTGAGGTCCAGATAGGCAGCTGAATGCAGATTTCTGAAGACACCAAAAATTCTGAGTTCTAAGGGAGGACATACATAGTACATACTGAGGACTGGACTAGGTATTTCTTTCCTGTGGAACACCTGGCTGCAGTTCTTGGAAAAAGATACCAGTGGAACTTGGAGAATGTTGGTGTAAATCCAGCACCAGCTTAGTGAAAGGAGAAATGTATATCTGACCTTTCAGTGCAACACTGATTATTTGGGCCTCGAAGAGGCTTAATATAACTTAAAAACAGCCTCCCAAGACTCAGGATTTGAAATACAAGCTTATCTGGACAGTAGGATAAATATGCCTACTACTTTCTTTTCAAACTTTACATATTTTTCCATCGGTAAGTAAGGAAATATTTTAAAGCAATGATCATGGTTATTTTTTCCTGAAAAATTTTCCCAGTAATGTTCTGCATATTAGAGATTATGTGGCTGATATTTAAACCATATTACACTGCATGAAGTGCCCTTCATTTCTAATTCTTATAGACTTTAAACAGTATATGACATTTTTTGATATATGACTTAGGTTTATTTTCTAAAGGAGTTTTATTACTAAAATTTGCACAATGCTTAAACCAAGGAATATATGAGCCAGAATCTAATTGTTTTGTAAAATAAATCATTTTGTCTCTTATCTCCTGATTAAAATACAGCTTTAAACTTGCTCTAGTTCAAACAAATTAATTCAAGGAATCTTATGGCCTATATTTTTACAAGAGGTTAGGCTAAGTGATTACTGTGGTCCCTCTGGCCTCATCTATGAACGTATTTGCAGTTCTGATGAATTTCAGTTCTGATGAAAGACTTTAGGAGGCCCCTTTCTACTAAGGTCATGTATTTGTGATCTTTTTTCAGAGCCAGATTTCAGTTGCTTAGTTTGAAAAAAATACAATTGTATACCTATTTACATCAAGATTGTGTAAGAGGACTTCTTTGGGTTTGTTTGGGTTTTTTTTCCCCCAGTGTTTGGAGTGGAGGGGTGTTTTGGTTGTTTGTTTTTTTCCCCCAGTCAAAAGCTATTGACCAGAATGTTTGAAGTGCTCAAAAGAACCCACATTAGTTCCTGCACCCAAGGGTCTGTGCTTTCATGGGTGTCTGTCTGTTTGGTGTTTGGCATCATCCCGCTTTCTCACATGGTGGTAGGTGGGTAGGAAGAGGAGATCACAGGGTTGCAGAGGAGAAGAGTAAAACCCCATCAGAGGGAAGCATTTTAAAGGCTGAGCCTGTAGAGGGAAGACAAACTATGATTTCCAGTTAAGGGAAGAGATTAGTGTAGGTCAATGAGAATCTCAGGCAGGCTGAACAGAAAAAAATTTGTAGGTGGCTAAACAAGATGAGTCAGCTGTGGCAAGCTAGATAGGATTGAGAATTGATAGACCTGGGGAGGTATGTCGCAGTTAATTTGTTATTTGGGCTGTTAGAAATAAGGATGACTAATCTGTTCAAATATTTGAGATAGGAACCGGTGAAAGAAGTATACTGAAAATACTGATTTATCTGGACAACTATTCCATCCTACTGGATGTCTTAGGCAGCTTGGTGTCTTTGGCAGCTGCCTATAACTGTTTTGACTCCATTAACTCAAATAATAAAAGTCTATACAAAGAGTCATGGCTTATCCTTGCAGGACCGTATGCCTGAAAATTTGGCAAGATGCTGGTCGTTCCCCCTTTCCTTTTTTTTTTTTTCAAACAAAGAAAAACTGCATTAAAGTACAGTTTTACAAAGGCAATTTGAATTGTGAAACACTAAAGATATTCCAACATTTGGCTTCCTTAAGAGCTTGTGAACTGGGAGCTGGATGACAAAGTTCTAAGTAAAAAATTTCATTTCTTTCTAAATGAGTTATTCTTATTATTCCTTTTTTGTGATCATTTTTGACCTTTTGGTCCTGATTTCAAACCAAGACTCTTTTCACCTTAAGGAAAACTAATCACCGTGGAAAACTATATTCTGGATAGCATTAACACACATGAATTGGGTTTTCTTGGTGTTTTTTTCATATAAAAACTTCGGAGTGCTTTCTCAGGAATGGTGTGCAAAGACAAGGAGCAAAACGTTGGTTCCTGTGTTATTAAATCTCTGGTGTAACTTTTTCAGCATGTTTATGCAAACACACAGCTTTGCCCAGTAAGTCCCTTTGGTACCGACTGCCCACACAGCTCTGCCCTTACACACTTGGTGAGTCGATGTTCGACTCACTGCAGTCTGCTTGCACCTTAACAAGTCTCCCTGCAGACAGCTGAGTTCCCTGATCTGGGGAAAGGGTATCCTGTGAAGTCTTTTCTCCTGCTTCGTTCATGGAATGTGGGACTAGAATGGAACACAAAAAGGTCATTCATCTTCTTTGTCTTGGCATGATTGAAACCATTCACAACAGATGTTTCTTCAACCTGTCTCTGAAGTCCTTTGGAGATTAACCACTCTTTGGAGAAGCCATTTCCTTAGGTTGTTCGAGGTGCTTAAGTAGCCTTACTCCTGGAGTAACTGATCTAGCCTAAATTTGTTACAAAATAAACTTGTTTGTAGTCTCATCCATAGGAAATGTACCAAAAATGTACCATACTGCCCTCTTTGTCTATCTGTTAACAATTTTTACTCCTCCCCAAGACAGAGTGTGTTTACAAGACGTAATAATTTTTGTTTGCAGGCCTCTACTTCATTACAAATGTAAAATAATTGTTTGACATTATTGGTTTTCATGACTGTTACTTACCTTGTTATAGGTGCTTACAAATTGTGTTTTTCGAGGTACTGGATGTGGAATGAAAGATTCACTGATTCCCCATCTCCTTTGTTCTTCCACACTCCTTTTTTTTTTAAAGAGCTCTTGTGAGTACAAGTGCTTTGGAGTATTTTATGAAGAGAATTACTAGTTTACTGAAAAGCATTTTGCAGCTCCAGAAAAGGTCTTGGGAAGTGTAGACGTTAATGAAATTAATAGGCATTAAAGACCCAAGACAAGGATGATGATGATGATTCTCTGCATACAGTGCTAGGAATAATACTTGGGTATTAGAAACAGACACAATGACTAGATGTTAGTACTTGTTTTCATAAAAAACTTTACCAAGTATTACATTGTACTTGAGGGATCTGACCAGTCAGACCGGGGAGGGCCATGACAGTGTGGAGCAAACATGCATGGACCTGGGTGTCATTGCTTTCCAGCCTAACTGGGCACAGGCAGAAGCTGACTGCTGCTTCCAAAGGCTTCTGCCTGGTGCACTGGCTCTGACTAAACCTCTGGAGAAAATGGAATAGGAGAGCCAAAACCACTGGTTTAGCAAAGAAGTTAAACTACAATAACTTGAACCCTCTCATTTTGAATTGCTGCTGCAGGACTCTTTAAGGATACAGGCTTTCAAAATACTCCATTGCAGAAAGCAGTATGAATTAAAATAAAAATAAAACCAGAATTATGTAACTAACTCTTTAATCTTTCTCGGTTGTCTTCTCTTACAAACTATTTACTGACTAGTACTAACAGCAGAAGGAGATAATCCGCAAAATCTTTACAACTTCTGTTACACCCTCCCGTTGACAAAGAAAATTGGAGAAGATAGGATAGGTGGATGTTTGTTTTGCAACATATGAGAAACAAATTCTGGTTTTGGTTTTGGGGTCTTTTTTACTACTTCTACCTTTTTAATAGAATTGATAATGTACCTTAAAAATAAATGTATAAATCTTGTCTCTAGTTTATTGCTGTGATTTGCTCACTTTTAGATCAGTATCAGCTGCAGCTTTTGGGATAAACTGAATTGTGTCTTCCCAGTAAAATCCTGGGCAGAGGAAGCCACGTGCGTGCAATGGGAGGAGATTGGTGCCCAGCCTGCCAGTCAGTCTTTGCCCCCACACAGTCAAAACCAGGCCGTTTCTCAGAATGCCTTGTCTCTCTTGCAATTGGAATGCATAGATATCAACTCATGCATAGTATGGAGATAAGGCTACGAATGAGGATAGAGTGACAGTGCTCCTAGCCTGATGTTGGATTGGGATGTGATGGATGTATGCACCTGGTATCACCTTTGCACTAGATAGCCACGCTGCTATGTACCCTTTCCTAAATTATCAGAACTTAATGGTCCCGAAGTGCACAAAAATAGGGGCCCTACTTTTTCTTTTCTCCCTTTTTTCCCTATGAATTTTTCCCTTTAAATAATTGACACAGATTTGTTCCTGGGTTTTGCAGATCACTTCTCAATGTTTTTCTCTTTACTCGTGTTCAAAATTGTAAATACGAATGTGGCAAGAGAGACCCCTCTTTCTCAGGGTATAATTTGATTTTAAGAAGACTGAAGAGGCTTTCTTACTTTATGTAAAATATGAAGGATTTCCATGAATTAATACTTTTTTTTTTAACTTTGGTAGGTGACACAGTTGATGATCAAAGTAGAGAGTCAAAGGATAAAACCTCATTTCCGGAGACCAGACCAATGTACAATCAACCTCCACAGGTAGGAGACTATTTCCTTATGCACACATGATGAAACTCTCGTAGCAGCTCATTTAAGAAACACGAATGTCCTGCAGAAGATGGTTTCACCATATTCACATCTTCCATTGGCTGAGTGACTCTCAGTCTTCTTTGTCATCTATCATAAAAACAGCCCTGCTACTAATTAGATGGCAATAATATCAAGCCCACTGCTGTGGATTTGAAAAAGAAATAGTAAAAGGCTTGGCTGTGTGGTATTGCTGACTATCTTATTTTTGTACTTGAGTTGTGCAAGGATGAAACTGTAGCTAGAATGTTAATGAACTGCATAGAGGCATTAGTGTGGTGAGTAGTGATGGAAAATGTCACACATTTACCTAAGTCATGTATTTCCACAACTACCATTATGAGTAACATCTTGTAAATGTGTGAGTATAATAGACTGTCTTTATTGTGTATTTACTTTCTGTTTCTCTGTTGTGTGGCTGTAAATCTGAACTTCTTTTTCTTTGGTTTATTTGATACATGTTTACAGGCAAGGGCTTTTCAGAATATTTTTGCATATGATGTACACATATTTTCTCCTCCACATCCTCTGAAAATGTTTTTGTACCAAGTATAAGCCTGTTTTCCATTGCCATATAGTTTAAGGTATTTGCAAGGTGACTGAGAGATCTTTGGCTTGGACTTTTTGTGCTTTTGTGGTAGTTCATTTTTTTTGCTTAACCGATACTGTCTCTTTTTCCCTTATCTCACCTTGGTACTAACAGTGTCTGTTTGTCTGTCTCTTTTCAATGTCTTTTCAATACTTATTATTGCTAAGTCACTTGGTATAGTAGAGGTGCGTGTGACACTTTTTCCATCTCTAAGAGTGGTCTGTATGTATGTGTGGCCTGTAGTCTTCTTTTTTAATTTGAAATTTAAAACTGTGCCCTATACAGAAATCTTTAATTCATCATAAGTAATGAGTGGTTTGCTTTCTGGTAGTGTGGAAGTATGAATTAGTTCCAATTAACTGCAAAGTTTTAGTCTGACTTTTAGATCCATGCACATCTGAGCCAGGATGTTTTGCACCTGAAGTCACGCAGATCTGGGCAGTATAATTAATTGATGTTGTAGTTGTACAACATCAACTGTCGTACCTACTGGACAAAGGTAGTTTCCCTTAAGGCTGTTCTTGCTGGGGATGGTGAACTGCCAGTTAGTGCAGCCTCAGTGGTTTGTTCAGTTCTGTGGAATTTCAGGAAAAGAGGAACTTGTATAGATTTTGAGTTTTGTGAGTTAGAAAGAAGCAGCAAAGTTTCCAAAAGGAAATAGCAGATATTACAGTGAAAATGAAACAAAGATTTATTTTCACCTTTCTATTAAAATATTTATATGTCACAGAAATACTCATATGAACTGGCATGTGACAGAATCAGTTAAATTAAGATCCAGCACTTGATAGTATTTAGGAATTAATTCTAGTCTAGATTTCAGGATTTGGACATCAGATTTACTCAAAGGAATTCTCAAGTTCTCAAATTAAGTAGAATAATTATGAATCATGCAAATTAAATGGATAATTCTGGCCATTAGGAAAGCAATATTCCTCCTTGCAGTGGTGAGTATATTTTTGTATTTGTAGGAGAACTTTACCAATTTAGGGAAACTGGAAAAGCATTGTGTTACATATTCAGTATGTCATAGAGACACAGAACATCAATTGAAATAATAACCTTGTTAATATTAAAACACAAATTCTTGACAAATATAGAACTATGTTAAAATATAGTTGTTAGGCTGCAAAGTGGCATCAGATATTTGTCATGCAGAACTGAACAAAAGAACATTTAGTTTATCAACTGCATCTTTCAATTGCTGGAAACCGGCTTTTATTTTTAAATATGAACTATTTCACTACTTATTAGATACAAACTTCGTGGAACATGAAAAGTGCTTTTGGAAATGTGATTAAAGAACTATGAAGTAATACTTTGTTCATGGATCACTTCCTTATTTAAAGGGGAAATGAGGTTGAGTTTGATTTTTTTGAAGAAAGTATCTTCTGGGGTATTTCTTGGTAATGGCCATCATCTTTGGAATTTCCCATTTACTTAGGTACTATTGGATTTGTTTGCTGTACAATTACTGAATTGTCAAATGCGTGTTTTTCTATAATCTTATATAAATTATTTAAACCAATACACAAGTAAAAGTTTACATCAAGATCATCTTACTGCTAGGAACATGTAACAGAACGTGTAACCCCTGCCATAGCTGCAGTTAGCATTGTTTTCAGGTGTTTGGATATTGCATGCATGTTATGGGAAATATGGTGGTATTTAGAAACTCCTTGGAGGAAGAATTTTCTCAAAGGCCAACTTTAGCCCAAACATTTTGTCCTCTGCTTCAGACAGAAGCTCCGGCTTTGAACAGTCTCATATGGAGTGTCTTCTCCATCTCTGCGAGTATGGGCAGCGGTTTGGGAGGGTCATCTCCTGATGGTGGTTGGTCCTAGTGGGACGTGTTGTCCAGCAGGGTGTTGAGTGCTCTGGGCCTAATCAAGCATGTCTGATCCCACTGAAGTTGCTTCAGGCTCATGAACTGAAAGTCACACACACATTTAAGTGCTTTTCTGGACTGGATCCAAAATGGTTAGTGCTCTGCAGGGCCGAGAACTGAAATTGGTCTTATTAGTGACTGAGTTAGTAAATTAGTGACCGTGAAATACAAAGCTTCTAATTTTAACTGCAACACAATCATAATAGAAAGAGACACTATGGTTTGGGATTTTTTTATGCTTGTGATTTTTCCATTATTACAATACAATTTCCAGATAATTCAATCTTTATCTGCTTTTACTGGGAATTTGAGGTTATAGAAAACAGCAGAATGGAAAGGTTAGTTTTGATATATGAAGAGTGTTAGAAACCCCAGTAATGTGGCAGGGTTATTTTTGATAATGAGCTATTCCATTGGTTAAGCAAATTAGTGCAACCATGTATTTTTACCCTATTGTGAAAGCAATTATGTATCATATCTATTAGGAGACATAAAAAATATTTTTGACAGATGGTATGGCTGTGAATTAGGCTTTATGAAGATTATTGTATGTCTGGTGTCCAGGACACCTGGGATTATTGCATTGATGTAAGAAACAACAACAAAAAAAATTACATTTCTGGTAATTGCTGCAGTGTTTTGTATCTCCCTACTGTCACCTTAAGAAGCAGCTCATGTTTATTTGATCTTGCACTTCTGGATAATCTGACATGCGCTCTTTAGCCAACAGATGTCAGCAGATTTAATGGGGGAAAACTGGATCAGTAAGTGTATTAAAATAAACTACTAAAAATGAGAGTCATCTTTAGATTGTAAATTAGGATTTTTTTCTTTCTGTGTCTTTTTTTTTTCCTTGTGGTCCTACTTCTCCCTCAAATAGTTAATAGCTATTGCCTTCTATCTAAGGACCTTGTTACACGTTTTCTAGGGCAAGAGAGAATCCCCCAAGGGATTGCTTAATCCATAATTATCTAATTTATATGTTGTTGTTATAGCCACTCTTAATTATATACCTTGCTGTGATACTTATCATCTTAGGACTTAGATTTCTTTATGAATTAATAGTTCTGTTATGATTCTTGTGCCCTTTCTTTTCATAATTTGCATTTAAAAGCTGAGAACATAGCAGATAGAAAGCCCATGTTTCCTGAAGTAAATTTAGAAGTATCTATGGTTTTCCGTGTGTAGAAACAGGTGTGCACCATTTTAGGCAAGTATCTAAATAAATTAGGAAAAGTATTTTGATGTCTGAATTGGCATTGACTTATTAAAGTCATCCTTTATAAAGCTTCTGTGTAAGGATTCTGCATGGATGTAAGTTTCCTAGATATCTGGTTAGGGCACATATGAGTCAATTGAAAAGACAGAAATACTATGAGATATAAAATGTCAAGGAAGAGATAATGGGAGTTGTGAATCCACAGAGTAGGGGGAAAATAATTTCTTTTTACCCTTCTATTGAAATTCACAAGTACTGCTGAAGTTGAGAGACTTCAGTTGAGAGATAAAGGATATCTTTAGAGCAGATCAGCTGATATGATTCCAGGGTATTAATAATATTACTGTTATCTTGTTTTCCTTTCTTTTTTAAGTTAAAATTAATTGCTTCTATCAGACCTATTATTGACTGGTTTTTCCTTAAGTTTGTCTGTCTGGATTATTTTAATAAGTTACTGGAAAAGGAATTATTATTGATCCTGTCTCTGTTCAGTTACCAACTCTTGTTTTATGGTTCAGGAAGTCCCATATTTAAAATCTCAAGAAGGGTGTTCTGGGCTAGATTTGTAGCATCAGTTTAAATTCCCTACATTTACTTTAGAGAAAGTGGTTTATATTTCAAAATTATTGTGATCACATTATTTGTGATTAGTTTGCTCTCTTTTGACAAAATCCAGTATCTATTGAAAATGTTGCTTAGCTTGGCTATTTTTTTTTTTTTTTTTTTAAGCTCTCGTAAGGTAGAATTCTAGTCATGGCCTGGTTAGACTAATTGCTTGTCATATGTCATCTTAACTCTAAGCTCTTCTTTTTCATATATAAAACCCTCAAAGCATGTTGGTCCATATTTTCTCTCCTCTTAATTGCGTATGTTAGCAATAATCACTTAATGAAATTATCCACTCTTAGAAGGGACTGGAATAAGACTGTCTGCAGCAAGTCATCAAGCACATACTTTTCTCTGAATGCTGGTACCATCAGAAGAAAGATCTTATGCTTTCCTCAACTATCAGGCATGATCATAATCTGTAAGAAATAAATTTTTAACGTTGCTTTTAAAGAAGGATGGCTCGTGTTCAGCCTTGGCAGCCACAATGGACATCATCTTTCTTAGCTTCCTTCACCCTTTATGTGTATAGTAAATAGCTGGTACATCTTTGGGGGTGTTATGGTTGTGATCTTCCTGAGAATGAAGGTAAGTAGCCCATTCAGCTAAAAAAAATCAAATCTTGCATATTACAGCTATTATATGTTACTGCTATTACATATTGCAACTATTACTGTGCAATAACATATTTACTTCATAAAGCTTCATTCTATCGCAATGTTCATAGTGCTCTCTGTTTGATAATTTACCAACATACTTAAGAAGTCTTTTCATTCTAGGAAGATCTCCAGAATATATAGACCAATTGCCTTCTGTCTGCCCTTAACAATTGGACAACTCAGGGGGGAAGGAGAGGGTTTATGTACACACTATGTATAAATATATTAGGTGTATGTACATACACATGCAGAATTTAAGCAACATGTTTATCCATGAGAAAGTCTGCTCCTCATGTCACGAAGGATTACAGTTGTCGTGGCCTCACAAACAACGTTTTGTAAACTGACTTGTGCAATCCATTGACCCAGGGACAACCGGTAAGACCTGGGGGTGCTTTACAAGACTCTCACCTAGTAGGGCTTTTCTCAATTCTAAAGTGAATAGTTGGACTTGTTATCTGTGTAACATGACTCATAGCTGGAGTTTGTTCAGATACTTAGCAATCACAGTAGCATCATGAATACTATGTCCATTGTTTCTTTTTTAAAGGAAAGCAGTATATTTTTAAATATAGGGAACTTGAGTGGGAATTGAGAGATGTGAATTGACATGGTTGTCAACAGCTTCCTCTCTGAACTTAGAAAACAGTTAATTTTGAAAAACATGATACAGTGCTGTCTTACAAAGCACTTATCTATAGCACTTTGCAAGTGTGAAGTGCTGTTAAACCCTTTGTTTAACTTCAGCTGAGATTTCAGTTCAAGAACTGAGGAAGCCTTACAGTCTTCTAAGATGGGACATGAATGTTCTGTCTGGCCAGCAAATACATGTAAACACAACGAATGGATTGGAACATTCCCCTCTCCCACAGCCCTGCCTGTGGAGTCCAGTCAGTGCTGCAGTGACATTGCACAATTTGTGAGGTTTGAGCAACAGAAGACAAAATTACATCCTGTAACGAAAGAATGACACACAGGCATGGTATATTTTCATAATTCAGTGCCTATAAATAGCAAAGTATGTACCTACATGTAAAAAGTTCACAAATAGTATAATTGGCCTCATGTGCAGCTTCTTCACTTTACAAGGCTTTAGTAAAGGGACATATACATCAAATGGTGATTAAGGCACATGTCTGCAGAAGCACACTTGCATACCTCCCTATTTAGTTTGGGCAGAAACTCACTATATGTTTGATTTAATTGCTTACTTGTTCAGTTACATTGATTGGTTATTTGAAGCAAGAGATGCTCAAACTAAGTGCCCAGATGTTCCTATCACATTTTTCAGCCTTTCTCTAATTTTGGGATCTTCTGACTAGCTTAATCCCAGATAAAACTACTGATTATCCTGTATCTCTTGCCCAAATACATGTGTTTAGACTGAAAGCCAGTAATGCTGGTTCACTTTGCTGCTGTCAACAAATTGATCAGTCAGTCATCCTGCCTCTCAGAGTGACCCTTCTGGGCTTTCCAAATATTAAGATTGATCTAAAATGCAGTGTTGATCATACATCACTTGATGTGTGTGAATATAGTACAATGATACTTACAATGTGATGCATTAGCATAAAATGGTGGGTGAAAGCCTGTAGTGTAGGGCAGCTCATTAGCAATTACTCTAAACACCATGTAAGGAAAACAACGTATCTTTAGGTTAGTTGCACTGCCACTTTCAGGGGGAAAAGAAAAACAAAACACAAAACTCACCACAAATGGCAGTAAGCAATCCATTTTAATGGAAAGAAAACATGACGTGAAAGTTGTCCCGTTTCAGCCCAGAATGCTAATATTGGCAAGACAGGACAATGTTTCTCCATACTTTTCATCAGTGTTGTTTGATCCTTTCACTACAGTGTACTTCTGCTATAATTTTTGCATTTAAAACAACAAACCAGAACTTCACAGCTCCTGTCCTTCTTGTGAAAGACTGTGCATTGCAAATCACATATTCAAATTTTGTTTTAAAGCACTTTTTAAAAATATAAAATAAAATGTAAGTTATTTGTTTACAATTTTCTTTTCTTTGCTTCCACAGTACTACAAATTGTAAGAATGTGTTTCTAGTGTTGTAATGTGATTAGCATTCCTGCTAGATAAAAACAGATCTTAAAAAAAAAAAGTACCTTTCTTCCTACTCATTGTGATCCAATTATTTTCCATCCATAGAGAACAAGGAGGTCAAAGAGGCCATCTTATTTGAAAGAGATGGACCAGTATTAGTTTCTTTTTATTTATTTAATTAATTAATTTGCCTTTTGCTGCTTTAAGAGTCATGACACTTTTATTCCTGAATCTGAAAAGCCTGATCAGTAGGTGCTGAGGACAACTCAGTCTTGTTGCTGTTTGTAGACTGAAGCTTTACAAACTCTGGCTCCTGGTAACCTGTTTGCTGAAGGTGGTGTTGGCAAGTGCTCCAGTTACAGACTGCGTATGGAGGAAATTAAAGTCACATATCCATCCTTCCTTTCTCTTTTACTGGCTTTAATCTCTATGGACAGAGCAGGTGGAAAGTTGTGTGAGAAGATACTTGCTTAATTCACTTTTTTTGGCATTAAAATATTTTAAGTTTGCAAACAGGACATATTGCTAGTCTTGCCACATACTTGGAATTTAAGTAGCATGATAAAAACCTTGGAACATACCACTTAGTACAGCAATTTTTTTTCATACATCAGTGTGAGAATCCGTTTAAGATCCAGGGGTTTAGTTACTTAAAACTCTTGAAAGCATGGCTGAGGACATTGTTCCCAGGTATTCCTGGAGGAAGATTCACCTGAGTTCAGACTGCAAATTCTTTCCTGTTCGCTCTACTTATCTTCTTTTCTGAAAACCAAATCCAAGATAATTTCCTTTTCCTTACCTCTGGTAGAATTTGTTATCCCTCTGTATTTTTCCTCTCATTGATATTGACATTCTAGGGAGACATTTCATTGATATTGCTGACTCCCTCAATTACTCACGGAGAAATTTCCTTTTCTTCTTAAAAAAACCCAAAACCAACAACAAAACAAACTTCTGATCTACACTTTTCCCAGTTTCTCTAACTTGCTGAAAAATGTATTTGCTTTATTTTTGTGTGAAACTATGTTTGCTAATTATTTTCTT
>VZRN01005751.1:144323-185432 GCA_013397935.1 Dasyornis broadbenti | reverse complement strand
TTTTTTTTTTTTTTTTTTTTTTTTTTTTTGGTAGACAGCTTTCTTTCGCATTCAAATCCTTGGGTTTTCATACACTTCATACAGTAACAAGAGAATGCAGTATTAGCCCTCATTTTAGAGGTCCTGCTCCATGGGCACCTACCATCTCAGAGAAGCTGTCATCTTTTTCCTACCATAGCAGGTTACTCTTTTGGAGCTTCTACAATAGCAGGGGTTGGGAACAAGAAGTAGAGAGACATGAATGTAGAGACCCAGTTTGTCTCAGCTTCTGCTGTTCAGGACATCAGCCTCCCAAAAGTCTTTAGGATATTTTTTTGCTTGAAGCAGTAGAGAAAATGCCACATCTTCTTGTCACTAACCACGTTGACCAAATGTAGTTGCTACATTAAAACAGATTTTTTAAATACTGGTTTTTAATTTTAAAATATTTTTTTAGTTTTAATTACACAATTAAAGTTTTACATTAAATTAATTTCTTAGTATATTCTCTGAGTATATTGAAAGTCATTTATCTGAGTTTTCCATTACATCATGAATGAAGGTAGCAGCAAAAGAAATGTAAGTACTTTGTGCTTCTGGATGATACTGAAGTTACAAAACAAATCCATTATCAGCATTTATCAGACTTGCCTGTTCATTTTGCATTATATTGACTTGTCCTTCACTTCTGATTTGTGGCTGTGGAATGCAATACTGGATGTCTAGAGCTGTGTGCATTTTCAATTACAGTTCCTCTGGCTTGCAGTTCACTTATAGTAATTTTCATTAACTTTTTAATCTTCCAGCATACATGCTACAGGAAAAAAAAGCAAAAAAAATCTGGCCTGGTTAGTACCATTTCCTGGCAGATGCAGAAGCACAACATGCTAAATGTTGTTCATATGTTGAGATCTTTGCTATGAATAGCTTGCACAGTACTTTGAAGGAACAGAGGAACTAGATAAACTGTTCTTTCTTGAACCCACACTCCTGGCTTTCTTCTAAGATAGTTTTTATTACAATATTCATGTTGCAGAGGGTACTGTTGTCCAAAATTCACCTGTAAAGATGGTGCCCTAAAACTCAGGGGTCTCCAGAGAGGAACGGGGAGGCAGCAAGAAAAGGAACCCTGCTGCTGAGGGGGCAGAAGTGTTGATACAGGTCTTCAATTATCAGACCCAACAGTGGTGAAATTGGTTGGGATAGAAGGAAAGATAAGAGCATAATTACTTTAGTTAATGTCTTTAATTAAGACATCATTTTTAATAAAGCTTTAGAACATTTTCTGCTTCCTTCTTATTTCTGCTTTGTTTTCAGTTTGCAGTCTTCTTTTTATATTGCATCTTATTCCTGTTTGTTCACAGTTTTATAGTTTCTCATTATACATGCCCATATTTGAGATATTTTAGTTCTCTGTATTCAAACAATTACTTAATGAAATAAATAATAGGAGTTAGGAATAAAAGTAGGAATTAGAAATAAAAATACCATTATACAATTTTGGTGATACTAAATTCAATATATTTGATAAATTTATCACTAACCCCCCTCAAAAGAACTCCCGTGACATATTGTTGTTATAGGGGATTGAGTAAAACCAGAACCTTCATCTTGTACTGGTTTGAGTTTGCAAAATTGGTGACAAAGAATATCTGGTTTTTTTCTAGGATGATGAAAGGAGGTAGTTGATTTAGACACTAGATATGAAGTCTTTTGTGATACTTAAGAATACTTTTCAGGGTAGAATTACATTCTGTGTCTCATAAATAAAACTCACAGGCATCTGTAGTATTTGCTAGGATAATTAAGCTAACCCACTTTAACCGTGGAACATTCATAGTATCCAGAGTTCAAATGGCAACCTTGCAGTTCTTCCCCTCTGCAGAGATTAACAGTTTTATGGCTGTTTGAGACGTCAAGAAGCATGTAGTAACTACAGCAAGTTTATCCTACATTTAAACTATAGAATTGTTCTGGTAATTACACTTTTCTAATTGCTTTAATGCCAATAAGGATTCAGAATTGTACATCATTACTGATACTGAAAGTGTGGTTTAGCAAAGATTCCCCTAGTGTTCTTTGCAGGTCAAGATACTCCATGAGGAGCTTTGCTGTAATAAAGAAAAAGTATAGAGTGTCAGAAGTACTTTTCATTGTTTCTTCAGAATTTTTTCTTTAAGATTTCGGTGACATTAACCTGAGCTTGATTACTTTCTAGTTTAAGAAATAGCTGAAAAGTATGCTTTAGAGGAGAAAGAAAAATACCTAAGATGTATATCACAAATCAGTAAAAATATTCTTAAATTCTTATTTTAAAAATTTATTCTGTTTAACTCTGAATAGCAATGTTGATAAACTTATACAGGTAGGAGGAGCACTTTAAGAAAGACAAATCACTGCTATATTACAAAATGAGAGCCATAAGAAGCTCGGAAACAAGAGCCCAATGCAAATGGGAAAGCTGATTTCCACCGGCAACCATTCTTGCTTCTAAAAGCCTCTCCAAGGACTCAAAGTTAACTCAAAACTCTCAGGCTGTAGGTTTGCCCTACTGCAACCCCTGACAACATCAATCTTTGGCCACTATTGCAATCCTAGACACTGCATTTCTGATAAGAAAGCAAGCAAGCAACCAGAAGAAATTTGGATATAGCACCAAGCTTGTGCAAGGTCTCAAGCACTTCTTACATCTAATTGTGCTCTCCCAGCTAGGAATAACTTTTTTCTTGAGTCTCTTCAGGGGAGGGATGACTAAAATTTTGAGTGGATCTCAAAAGACTAGCAGCTTTCATTATTTACATGTGGTTTTCTGAACCATCTCAGGAGCCATCTGTATTGTGCTTGTCCAGGTGGATTTTTTTCCCTTCTTAGAGTTCAGTACTTGAAAATTATCATGCCATGCACTTTCCCTGCATCCAGCAAGGTTTCACTGGTCCTGTTTGGACATCAGAAGGAATTTCTTCACAGAAAGGGTTGTTAAAGTTGGAATGGACTGCCCAGGGTTGTGATGGAGTCATGATCCTTGAGGGTGTTTAAGGAAAGACTGGACATGGAACTCAGTGCCATGCTTGGTTGACAAGGTGGTGTTCGGTCATAGGTTGGATGCAATGATCTCAGAGCTCTTTTCCAACCTAAATAATTCTGTTCTCAGAACTTTAATTTTTGTATACAAACCTTGTGAGTAATTTTCTTCCCCCCTCTGTTCATCTTTGTCTTTACCATTTTTATTTGAAAAGTGAATTGTTTTCAATCAATGGAGATACTCATTCTGGAATTTCTACAAATTTTCTAAGGAGGTCCAGTGAATATCCTAAAGCGTCAACCAAAACACATTGGAGGAACAATCCCGTATGGCAATTTCCATTTCTAGATACATCAGTAATTACTGCATAATGCTAAATAAATTCTAGATTCCTTATGATACACTGTTTCCTGTAATATCACGAAGTTGCCTGAAATGAAGATAGTATTTCTTTACCACCAGTAGCATAGCAGGTGTCTGTCATAAGTATTATATTGCTGGATATTTACTAAATATTCTGGAAGACTGGAGGTACTGTTTGTTTCTCAAGGCTGTTTTTTAAAGAAAAATAGATCTGTTTCTGGAAAAAAGTCCTCTTTTCATAGAAAGTATATATTTTTAAATTAATCACTTTTGATAGAAAACCTTGTTCAAGGGTTTGGATGATAATAATGCTGGCACTAATCTTTGATTCTCCTTCAGAGCACTGTAAATCCAGCTTCTCAGTACATTGTAAAATGTGCATTTTTTCTTCCTTTTGAGACTCTTGGCAAACTTTATGGTTAATATAAAGACATGCAGCAAATTAGATGTTTTTCGAAAACAGCTGAGAAACATCTTTTTAAAAGCGAAAAAGGGAATAATTTACTTTAGAGGATAATTTTATACTTTGTTAGTTTCAAAATAACATATTGTTGTCAAAGCACAATTAGTACCTGGTGGCCAGCTACCGTATATATTTACATGGTATTTCTTTTATCCCTGTTTATTTGTGTTGCAAACCAGGAATGCAGAAGACCTCCTGCTTATTTAAATTAAATTTTATTGCCATACCTTATGTAATTTTTACTGATTTTTTGACTCCTTGGTGTATGGTGAAATGTAAATCAGTGGTCTTCTCGGTCCATTCAATTAATATTTCTCATAACAGGATTGTGTGTCATAACATTTGTCAGTGCTTAGTTTAACTAGTGTCCACATAATATGCTCTGAATGGATTGTATTCTGAATAAATAAGTTAGGCATTTCAGTAGAAGTCAGTGTGACTAATGTGCAATATCAAATTCTCTACGACTTGCAGTTCTAGATATGCCTGAAGAATGCATGCATAAAGCATAAGCTATTTCATAACCTTGACCTCAGTTGCATCACATCTTTTTGTGCTGGTGTTTGCATTGGAACCAGAGTGAGTGAACTTGGCACCAATGGGTGACTGATGTTCTCTTCCAGAGGGTCCAGTTCTTCACGACTTTGCCTGGAAGCGTGCTGGGGAGGTTGGCTTCAGTAAGGTCTTTTCACTCATGTGGGTTCTACAGCATATGAATGAAGTACATCTTAGCCCGTTTAAAGGATATCTTCATGGTTTGGAAGCACAAAAACTTGTCCAGTTTGATAGGGTCTTGCACAGGAGGCCAACATCTAAATACCACTGCAGGAATGCTCAGAAGCAGTCCCACATAGCAAAGGGCAGTGACTGCGTGTCATGACTGCACTAGGCAGAATGGAAAAATTATTTCTTGCTACCTGAATTCTTCAGGACAGGAACATTTTTCTTCATATAGATAAGTAATATAAAAAGTGTCTTGTTATAAATGAAAAACTGAGTGTGTACTTTTAAAGATCATTAAAAGTAACAGTTTTCATGGGAGAGACAGTAGTGGATTGTATGTGAAACTAAAATAGGAAATCTAGACTCCTTTTCCATTTATGCTGTAAACTGATCTTGTCATATTGGGCCCAAGATCTTCTCATGAGGGTTTGAGTAAACTGAGACCCAAAGACCATTGAATTTAAGACCAAATTATAGCATTTGTTAAATTGACCTGACACTTTTCTTTGTTCCTGACTTACCTGTACTATGTTTTTCTCAACCATTTTGGGCTTTCTTCTATGGTACTGTTTTAACTGTTCAAATAGTATCATAATCTATTAAGACTATTAAGAACCTCAGTGACAGTATGCAGAGATTGAGTTTGGTAAAGTGATGCTTTCACAGTAAAATAATTCCGATGTAATTCATCCTTCCTTCCTGTAGTCTTGTTTTCAAACATGGAGTGGGACTTGGGAGTAAGCAAAGCTAGTCCTTGCTCTGTCACTGTCAGTACGTGGTATCTACTGTGTACAGAAAGGGTTTTAATTTCTGGGTCAGCCCATTTAGCACCATTCTAACAAATGTAAGGTTTCTGGAGGTAAAAAGATCCGAGATGCTTTGTTCTCACTCTGACTTTTTTTCCCTCTGAAGTTAGTTTTGCTATGTGACGGTCTAATTTGCATTGTAAATTGTGTTCACCCAGCTTGTGGGACAATTAAGATATAAACAGGTGTTCATAAAAGTATAGTTTTCCAATCAAAATAAACATTAGATTTTAGGGATTTCTAATATCATCTGAATGATGGGAATAGGACAGCAAGTGAGGGTTAATTTTTCCCTGAAAATGTGAGAGGGGAGGGAGGCAGAAAGGTCTTTGGAGATCTAGATGTAACCCTGTTTTTCATCTGGGGCTTTCTGGCTCCCCTTCAGATTATGGGAATGATGTAATACAAGCAAATACCAGCACCTCAATAAATGATCCACAAGTTACTTTTTTCAAGAGAGAATGCAATAAATTCGTGCAGAGTAAAAATTAAGAGAAGTTTTTAAGTTTACAGCAGTAAGAAATTTAAGGACTCATCTGAAGTGTTGTGGGGCATTCTTTCAGATAAATATTAACATAAATAAATGTTCCATGTGTTTGGCAGTGTTCTTAGCAAGAGAACATGCCTATACCAGATGTTTATGACTTATGCTCTGGTGCATACCTTCAGCCCTGGCAAGAAGGAAGACTCCTCTTGAAGTGTTACCAATGAGCAGCCGTAGAAGCTAATACCTCTTAAGTGAGAGCTGATGATCTTTGTCTTGGAGATGACTATGCTGATTAGAAAAGTAAAAGAGGTTTTAGTGTTTTTCCTAAACTTGCAGACTTACAGTACTATTGCCCATGGCTTTTTGCTTACAGCTTGGAAAGCTGGAGTCGGAGAACTATGCAGGCTATCTTCCTGACTTCTCTGCTAGCTTTCCTATTTTCCCTGTCCTCTAAAGATACCAGAATAAAAGGAAAACCAAAAGAAATCTTCTCTATCAGCTCTTGCCTCTGCTGTTGCATGTAGCTTTCTGAAGAGCTGTTAACTACATCTAAAAATGGAGAACTGAGGAAAGGAAAGCCAGGGAAAATAAAGAAATATCTGTAAACTGTAGCTGTAGGAATCATGTAGTAATAGACATACCAGTATTACAGTAGCATGGAGAATATTGTTCCTCTTTTGTATTGAATCATAACCAGTAAGGTTAGTAGCTGTATGTAGAAGTCATTCCTTTTAATAAACTTCTTAACCTTCAGAAATTTTACATTAATATCCTGTGACATGATAATAACGGGTCTTGGGAAGTTTATCTTAAGCCTTAGGTTTCAAATCTTTGTGAGTATGAACAAAAGGTTCCAAGTGAGGGTCCATTTCAGAGCATGCAGCACCAATATAACCCTCATGTCCTAGCAGGCTGTGGAGGAACACGCGTCCACCGCCACCCAAGACAAATGCTGGCTGTGACACCAATTGGCAAGATTATTCGTGTCATTGTTGGCAGGTTAATTGAAGGTTTAGCATTGGTTTCTCTGTCCTACCAGATGAAAAACTGGGTTGTGTAAGGAATGACTAGTACTCAGGTTGTGTTCAAGTCAAAGCCAGTCCTTTCTTTGGAAAGAAGATGGAGTGTGTTTTCCCTGGCTAAATACTCCAGGCTAGAAAACAAAACCCTTATGGGTTTCATAAATACAGAGTAACATCGGGTAGCCTGTCTGAGTTCAAGAATCGTTTGGACAACGCTCTCAGGCACATGGTGTGACTCTTGGGGTGTTCTCTGCAGGGCCAGGAGTTGGGCTTGATGATCCTGATGGGGCCCTTCCAACTCAGCTTATTCTGTGATTCTGTGACCTTAGTAATCATTACAAAAAGTCTTATCTTTGTTTTAGCCTTAATTCTGGTCACTCTGAGCCAAAAAATGGTATCAACATGTATTAAGAATTGCTATTTTAGATCTACCTGAACTGAACTCTGAAATTGCTTTTATTTATTTGTTTGTTTGTTTTGTTTCCCTTTATTAGTAGGTCCTTGTGGTTCTAAGTACAAAGCCATAGTTGCCTGATTTGTAGTGTGTAAATTTCTGTTCTTCTGTTCTCTTTAGATGAATACAGGGCACCGGTCGCAGCTGAGCGTATCAAGCACAGAGGTGGGAAATCAAAGGAGTCAGACTTTGGAGAGCAGCCCTTTCATGTCAGACCTGCTGAGCGATGTCCCCTTTGCCCTCGCACCACATGTGTTAGCAGTGCAGGGCACCCACAGTGACGTTCCTGACCGACTGCTCACCTACGACATCAATGATAATTTATCAAGATTTTGGTATGACTTTACACTTGAAAATTCAGTGCTTTGTGATCCGTAATGTTTCTTTATTTTTTCTGCCTCTGCCAAGGAGCAAGTCTTAAAGTGAAGATAAAGACTTACTTCAAACAACTTAATATTTTGGGGGCCTGCCACTGGTATATCAAATGGATTGTTATTCACAACTGTGATATATTTCTTAAGAGAACTATAACTTACTATGTTAAATATTCCATTTATTTCCAAAGAAATCCAGCAAAATTGTTTCAGTCTCAGTAGGAGACTGGCTGTTGGTATCTACTTCCAGGAGGTAGGCTGCAGACACAAACATTTCATGACTTTAAGAGGAAGTCTATGTCTCAACTGTTTTGTTATTTCAGTTTGTTACAAAACACATAGATCGTGTTACACATATTAAGATCACCTCTGATTTTGTACAGGTAGAAGCCAATATTAATGCTAAAGCAATGATGCTCTCTACTACTGGACAGACAGCTTTTCAGTGAACCCAAGTTTTAAAACTCAGAGTTAATTAGAAGCCCTTTGTTAATCATAAAGACTTAATAGAATTGTTTAAACTTACCAATTTCAAAGCGAAAATCAGTTGCTTCCTTCCCTTTTCCAGTAGATGGTATTTTGTCCGTCTCATTTTATGCCTGCTTGGAGAAGTTGTCCCTGCCTGCCTGTTGGCTGCTGTTTGTTCTCATTACCACATGTGTTCCTGATTTATATACAGATCAGCTTTTCCATTTTAACCTCTTTGCCCCCTGAAGAAGGAAATCTCAGGACACGTACTTTTAATGGTCACACCCTTCTATGTTTAATTTGTGTGCCAGAGTTACAGATGGCAATGTTTAACAACAGGAAAACATTACATTGTTTCTTATCCAACTAAATTAAACTGCTAAATACCTAAACATGCGTTCTCACAGACCACTGTGTCCCCACTCACAAGCTTGGAGCATGTTTTTCCCAACTAAGACCAGAGCTGCTGTTCCACCAGCAACAGCTCTCTGATGTCACATCGCAATTTGTGATGAATAATGATCTGTGGCACACACTTGTTTTCTCTCTTGCGGTACAATATATATATATATGTTGTGCTAAATGTTAGTGGATATTTTCCTATATTTTTTATGATCTGTGGTAGCTTAAAATACATATATTTTCCAACTTGGATTCTCTTATAGTATTTGAGATAAATACTGTAAATTATGAAGAAATTACATTGTGAATATGTCTTAGGTTGTTAAATATTAATGGTTTAGGTTTTTTAAATGTGTGTTTTTAATATTTTTGACAGTTATGTTCTTAAATGTTTTGAAGTTATTGTTTCAAAGGGAGTATCTGTGCTGCACTCCAGTAAAGAGATGCCAACTAATAATGAGTTATTTTTAATATGTAAGAATTATTATGTGGTTTCACCTATATTGTTTACTACAGCTCTGACCATTCAGCTTTCATGGGAACTTGAACTCGGAAATTCAGTTTGAAAATCTTTTCAGTGTCATTTAAAAACTGGTGTCCTTCTAATAAAATATATCACACTCTCATCTGATGGAGTCTCTGTGCTGTGTTGGTGACTTGCAGTGGTTTAGGTAGCCTCCATGACACTGCTTGGAGAATAATAAGGCTGGGAGCTGGGAAGTACTCAGGCCTCCTAGAAGGAAGAATTAATTTTATGAAGTTGTTCAGAATTGTTTTATTTTCTGACTTTTTTAGTTAACGCATACCCAAAGCACTAAAATAATTTTAATGATTTTTTTTTTTTATATCTGAAAGTTAAAAAATTGATTGTTCTACAAATAGCATGTTTCCATTCAAGTTGTTCATTTTGAATCTGAAATGTTTCTGCAGCTCAGCTGGTCTAGAACCAGAGCAGTAAAGCACTGTTAAAGACCAAACAAACTCACAATACAGGTTCTTTCTTTGCTAGCTGATGTGACGTGAAAATTTTTGCATTCATTTTTTGCCGAAAGTTAGACAATTTATCTAAAATAATTGCATCTTGTCAGATTTGTGCTCTGTTGCATTCTCACGTGTCCTTTCAAAAGGAAAGGAGCAGCAAAAGAGAGTAAGGAGGAGGTTGTATTTACCATGATGAGAAATGTGGACAGTAGGTTTAAACATTTGGCCTTCATCCTTAATCGTCTTCTGTAAAGAGTAAAAGTTACAAATAACAAAGTAATGAGCAAGGGCACTGGGAAGGTGTCTCCTGACTGCCTTCTCTTTAGCAAAAGCTGGGGCTCAAACCTCTCTTGTGTGAGATCATCCCTAAAATTGGATTGATGCCTTATGGTGCATGTTCAAAGGTAAATCAAAGAACAACTGCATCCAAAGCAGCCTGACAGAAGGCTGGCAGGGAGATGGTCCCTACAGACAACCCCCTAGTGACAAACTCAGAAATGGAACCAGGCAATGCCGTGTCCGGCAGGTCAGTCAAGGCAGTGGTTAAAGATCCAGTTTCTGCTGTTTTCTGTAAAGTATGATCCAAAGCCTGATATGACAGTCAGAAAATATACACGTGTGTGGTCACAGAGGAGAGGGTTTCACTGTAAAGCACCTAAAGGAGAAAAGCAAAGAGCATATGCACTACGGCAATTACAGTATCTCAAAATTACACAGAGTTTACTGCATTTTCAGCTGCATTTTAGCTGTTATGTTCACAAAAGCACTAAAGCAGCCTCCTGGACAAGATGAGTGGGTTGTTCTGAACAATAGCATAAAACTGGAGCTTGAGAAACTGCCCTCCTCCCCACAACCACCCTTTTGTTATGACACGATAATTCATCTTGCTTTGGGTTTTCTCTGCTCAGCCTAGTGAGTAAGGAGAGGAACCAGAAGTGCAACTCCTTGGGGTAACTCCTTCTCTTCCTGAGTAACTGCTACTGTGATGGCAGGGCAGTTCCAGATTAACCAGATTTCTTTTTGAAGCCAGACACTGTACAACAACAAAGAGGCAGAATATCGCGCTTAAACTGCAATGGTAGACTTCTGTGTGGTGTTGTAGGAAGACAAAGGTTTAGTAAGCCACACTGAGTTCATCCAGCCTACCTTGCTGTGCTGCACCTTTTCATCAACATTAAGCTTGGCTTTCTGTAATGAGCTCACAGATTTAGAAAGCATGTGTGTTAGGCCTGACTTCTTCCCATCAATATGTCAAATTCCTTAAACTAAGAAAAATTATTTAACTCCTTGTATCCTCCGTTGAAACCCTCTTCTTTCTTTACCAGTAGATATTTATGTTCTTTGAGTCTCCTAGAGAACTACTACCTGTTTTTTTTCAATGTCCTTCTGAGAGATGAGTTCCCACTGACACTTTCTTAGCTGTCCTGCCTGAATCACAGCCATGGAAACGGAATGAAGTGCAGATGGTAAGAATATAGTGACACTATCATACTGGTGATCTGAATCAGGACATAAATCAGTCATGTGCCATAGTCTTTTTGTGTATGTGTAGTAGACAGCACAATGGTCCCTAATGCCACTGTACATTAACATAAGAAATGGGAGAGTTACAGTGGATCACGTACTCCACTTTGGAACAGATACTTTTTTTCAGTCTGCAGCCTTCCATGCAGTATTCTTTCTAAATCGTGTGTTACTCCAAAAAACAGTCAGTGAATATTCAATTAAAGTTTTGTCGTGCTGTAGCTTGGCCCAGGTTTTTCTAGTGGGAGGGGCCCACAAAGATGGCTCCTCTGTGAAGCTTCTCGAAGCCTTCACCATGTCCAGCTCTGAGGTGATGGACATGCTGCTGGCCAAGGCTGGGCCAATTAGAGATGCTGGTTACATCTCTGTGAAAAACATATTTAAGAAGAAATCAAAACAATGGGTGCATGCACTTTCCTTAGCCGAAGGAGGAGGAGTAGGTGAGAGTATGTGAGGGAAAACAACATGGAGAGACCAAGGTCAGTGGAGAAGGAGGGGGAGGGGGAGCTCCAGGCGCCGGAGCTCTGCAGCCTCTGCAGGCCGTGGTGAGGCCCATGGTGAAGCAGGGGGTGCCCCTGCAGCCCATGGGGGCCCACGGGAAATGCTGAGATCCACTCGCCCATGCTGAAGCGAGTGGATACCCTGAAAGTGGCCGTGGTCCAGAGGGAATCCTAGTGGAGAAACAGGCCTTGACTTGCACCCTGAGACTGAATTGAATGTCCCACATGGAGTGGGTGGGTGCCTGAGAGAGAGAGAGAGAGAGAGAGAGAGGTCCAGCAGAAGTCCGGTAAAGAGAAGAAGCCTTGCTCCCGAGATGGAAACGGCCCGGCTCAGAGGTCTGTACCCCGTGGAAGATGGACCCCAAGCTGTAGCAGTTTTGGGGAGACTGCTTGCCTGTGTGGGGACCAGCGTCACTGTAGCAGTGTCGGGTGGGCTGCTGACAGTGAGACCCATGGCTACACAGAGGAAAAGAGCCTCTCCCCAGGCAGGGGAAGAAGATCTGGGTGATGAACTGACCTACCCCCCCTCCCCATCCCATGCCTTGTTCCCTTGTGCAGCTGCTGGGAAGCAGGGAGGGGGGTGAGTGGAGAAACGGTGGCCTTGAAGGGTTTATTTTACTTCCCATTTACTCCTCTGACTCTGTTAGTAATAAATTAGATCACTTTGCAACCTAAGGTAGTCCTGTTTTGCCTATTTGAGTGCGTCTTCTCCCGGGTTTCCTTATCTCAACTCATGAGCCCTGGGTGTGGATGTGTTAATTTGGGGGTACCTGGCATTTGGCCAGGCTCAAACTACGACAAGTTTACTTTCTGATGCAATATCAGAGTAGCTCAAAGAGCTTTGTTTTATCACGTCTCAGTGGCCTGTCCCTTCTGAAGAAGCAAAAGTCTGGCCGTGTGATTCATAAAATAAACCAGAAGTTGTAAAGCTTTCAGCAGGTTATGAGGAGTTGTTGGTGAAGGCTTTTTTAAATTCTGTAGCAAAAAAGAGTATCTAGTAATGGAAGTGGAAGTTATGGTGACCCCAGAAGGATGCAGCAGTTGTAGACCAGAGACAAGAGAGGGCTTAGTTCTGCCAGCCAATTCAATTCACTTTTCCTTGCTGCAAAGATAAAATAAACTCTTGAGATCAAAGATCTCATTTACAAGGCTGTCCTCTCAAGTCAGTTGACACATGTACTTCAATAACAGAACATGAAAGAAACTGCTCACAAGCAAACAAAAAAAAAGATGAGCCTTGATTATAAACATCCTTCAACTCTTTGTGGCTATCAGCATTATGGTTAGAGTAGCCTCTCACTTCCAAATGTTCATGTAAGTGTTCTGGGAGGTCAGCTTTGGGCATCTGTCTAAATCTCACTGGAAAAGAAGCAGATGGGCTCAGGAAATAAAGCCCCAGGTGAAATAACCCATCACAGAGAGAAGGGAATTACATATTTAAAGCAACCAATGCTAGTAGAACTTTAGTCTGACCACTATGTCAGCCTTTTTATGGAGAGTTCTGCTATTTGTCTGTTTTCCTTAAGAAAATGAAGCAACGTGTGACATATTGTGAGCTGTAGTGTAATTTCCTTTTTCAGCTGTTTTTAGAAACTACTGGTGCATCTGCTTGGCTTATTCTGCTTTTAAAGGCATTTTGAGATTCCTGCATTTTGTTCCTTTAGATTCCTCTGATTTTGTTGATGGAATGTTTAGATAGGGCTTATATGAAAGATTTAATATTTGTCTTATCAATTGTTTCCAAGGATCTTTTTTGTTGTTATTATTTGACTTTTATGCCTTCTGTAGTTTGGCTAGTTCTCCTTCAGTTGTCTCTTAAGTGAAATACATTTACACTTCTCCCTCTCTTTTTTGGGGTGGAATAGAATGTATGCATTAAATTTATCCCGGAAAGGACTGCCAAATTTTATTTCAAGTAACATTACAGTATTTGCAGGTATTACATATTAATCATAGTATAATTATGGCTCAAGTTGGACACATGGGGTTAATGTCCTCTGTCTTTTAATGTAGTTCAATTCATGTTGTAATTTATCTTCTGTTTTGGGGGCAAAGTAGGAAGGTGTCGTAATGGCAATTGATACTGGATTAGTAGGGGAATTTAAAACTCCTTCCTTTTTATATCTACTTCCTTTTTACCAGATATAGTTTGCAGTATATGCATCTACTCAATGATCAAGTTAAAATAACTGCTTCAAAACTAGAAGTTGCCATCAGGTTATTAAATGGCATCAATTAAGAGGCTATTGATTGAGAAATGGAAATGTAGTGTTTTGCTGTAGATCTCTCAGATGCTTTACAGTAGAAATCAGTATTAAGATTCATCTTGAATCTTAATATCATACATTGAAGACAAATTTTAGTCCTAGGACAGCTGTAAAAAATAGAGTGAGTGAATGACCAAAGATGGCTGACGTATTTTTGTTTACTTAGAAGCTAGCTAGCTAAATTATTTCATGTTGCAGTTATTCCCTTAAGAAATTTTGTATAGCACTGTTGTTATAGCTATTAATTTGTACAAATCTGAGAGAAACTATAGGAATAAAGCCATTTTCCAGGTTTTGCTCAAAACTGTTCACCTTCACGTTTAAGACTTCTGAGTCTTCTCAAACTAACCCTCTTCACCACCACCTCTGATGGCTGTCTCTTCTTCCGAAGAAAGCTGCACCCTATTGTGGAAACATTGGTATCTGGGAGATACTCTGCTCCATCCAGCTGAGACTGACAGATAATTTCTGGCATGGGGCATATCCTGGTAGACAGACATCTCCAGGGTGGTAGTCCTTATAGAGAGGATGTTGTACATAGATACCCTGCGGGTAAAAGCAGTGCAGACATGACCAGCTTCCCCTCCTGTCCCCTACATGACCAGCCATGACCAGATCAGAGGACCTGACACAGCTCCTCTGAGCATGAGAGATGCTGCTGAAGTCAAACTCTGTCTTCTTGGGAAACAATTTGCCTTTTTTTTAACCTGAGCAAATTCATCTTCTGGTGATCTGCCAGTCTTAGCAGTTTGCCTGTGCCATGTCACCCTTAGACCAGAAGGGGAGATTTCAGACATGATGCTACAAGCTATCTCCTAGAATAGGAAGTCATCTCAAGACTGATCAGTTCACCAGACACATCAAAAAGAAAGTCGGATAAGACTTGTTCTGCAAGGATCTCCTGTAGCAATGGAGGTCTCTGGCTATTTTATAAGACTATGTTCACAGTGTCTCAAAAAATCACTTTTTCGTACTAGATTGGATTTTATAGTCTTCATGGCACAGAGCAAGAAAAGTGTTCCCAGTGTGTCCTTGGCAAAAGCAATTTAGCTGTATGAAGATTATTTTCTCCTATATAGTTAGGAAGAATAAATGTCACCTAGTACACCCTTCTTAAACAGATGAGGTAATTCAACTGAAGGATAAAATCTTACTTGGAAATTTGCAAATAGGTTATTCTGTTTTTAGATAAATTGCAATTAATTGAACAAGGCCTTTCTGGCACCTTCTGCCTCATCTTGCTTCAAAGAGTTATTCTGGCTTGTGCACAAACTAATATTCTGCTTCCCCAAAGAAACTATGAAGATAACGCTGAAAAAGTTCTCCTTTGAAACATCATCCACTTCTGATATATCACTGTAGCCTGGAGATCATTTCTGATAATATCACTGCAGTCTGGAGATCACGACCCAGTAATTTGTCAGTTTCCAAGAGCGTCCACTCTCTTTTAGGATTTACTCTGGAACTGGTCTCAAAACAGATAACCTGTGCAAAACAAACTGGATTGGTATAGGCATTGCCAGAGCAATACAAGAGGAGAGAAGGCATCCCCATAGTGAGATTTAGTGTAGAGCACTGGTGACATTGGAATATCCTAAGCTTTTGTTCAGGGAGAAACAAAAAGACAAAAAAAAAAAAAAAAAAAGGTGGCAATTTGGCACTCTGCTCTTATATTTAAAAATATTGAGGGTCTACTTCGCAATAGCTGACAGAAATGTTTTTGAGAACACAGTAACAAAGCAATGCTTGGCTTACTCTATTTACTTTTTCCCCTTGTATGTATCTATTGATCTTAAAACTCCTCTGACCTAGAGAAAGCCTCTTCCACAGTATTTATTACATTATTAAGATGATGAAATTCAAGGTAAACCGAGAAGAGGAATGATTCTTATCTGAGGATTTCCTCCCTTGAGCCTTTTGTCCCAGATACATCCAACCTGGCCTTATAGGTGCCTTTCCTAAGCTTAATGGTGTGCTGGCTCAGGCCAGGCCAGAAAGTCTGAGCAGAGAATTTCTCAGACACAAACGTTCTCTCTTCTCTGCTTTCTCCATGCTGATGTGCTTTAATTACAGTCCCAGTCATCCTGGTTTCCATCTGCTGGGAGGAGAGACGGGAAAGAGGAGCTCTTTGTCCACAATTAAGATGAGAATAACCCTCTGGCTTGTCCTCTCTTCCTTTGGGTTTCTATGCAGGGAGTCAGCTGCTGCCAAAGAGCTCCAGCAGCATGCCTGGAACAGGACAAAGTTATCTATCTCAGCTTTTTTGTCCTTCTTCTCTCCCTATGAATTATGTCTGCAGAGATCAGAACTGTCACTAGCAGTGGAATGCTGTATTATAAATGGGAATTAATTTACTTTTAAATAAGTATTTTGATTTGCTCAAAGTGTTTAAGACCTGATGATGTGGTCTGGGGAAGATTCAGTGGGCTGTTTCTTTGCTCCAAATGTAATGAAAGAGCTGGTCTGTTGCCAGCCACGGAGGAGGGAGGAGGAGGAAATTAGAATATGCAGCATTTAAGGAAAAAGTCAGATAAAAATAAAACTTAATTCTGTAGATACAGTTTTACGCATGAATTGAACTGCAGTTCAGAGAAGGGAGATGCAGAGGAAGTTAATTTATAATGACCACATCCTAAAATGGATTGAGGTGGAATTCAGAACACACTGCTTACTTGTAGGCCAGCAATCAGAGTTTTTCAATCTGCTGCTTCCTCCAAATGTGTGATAAAACAGCCTTGTGGGTTCACATAACTGCTCAGTTGCCAGTTGGTGCCTACATCTTGCCCTCAGCAAAGTGATATATTATGCACAGACAAAAAAAGCAGTTCTAGAAGAGAAAAGATATTTTTATACTAATTTGTATTTCTGCAAAGTTATATTTTATACCATCATAACTAAGAACAGGATTTGTTCTAAAGATCATACCAAAATTAATGTAAAGGGTACATATACAGAGAATGTGGATATATATCATATATGTGTCTATATATGTAGGTATGGATAGATATACAAGGTGATTATTCACAAAAGAGTGAATTCCACTTTGAGAGAGACTGGTCTAAAGTTTATCCAGAAAAATTTCCTTATGTACTTTAATTTAGATGTCAGAGGCTTCATATGGCTCTACTGACTGAAAACCTGTGTTGTTTTGCCATATCTGCTGTTAGTAACACAGTTACCAGACAGTCCACATGAAAAAAATACAAGATTTTTTTTTAATGCCACACAGAAAAATAATAGTTGAAATTTTCCCAGTTGTAATTTGTGTGAAGGGGCAAAGAGACTATTTACACAGAAAAAGCTGCAGTTTCCAGACCTGAATTTTAGCTCGTTCCATGTGAACTATGTGCCTTTAAGAACTGCTCTATCCTCATAATTCCTTATTATAGGAAATTGCAGTTGGCAGCAATCAGGTTAAGTATTTAAATATTTTATATTTAATTGAGGGGATTAAATTCACATTTCCAATTTAAAATGTTTTCCCATCTTAACTACAAAACCTGGTTGTATGTTTTAAAGCTTTTTTAAAATGTCAATACTGACTTAATGTGAAAACATTACTATCTTTTTCTCGTCATTTAAAGACAGATTCATTCTCTAGCAGGCACCAAATTATTTATTATTTCGACTGCCTTCTCTTCATTCCCATTCTCTTTCTCTTTTCCTATGGTTCAGTTTAAGTGTCATATGCGGAGAAAATCCTCATAATGAAATTGCTGGCAGAATCTGGTCAGGAACAGTGATCCCTCTTGGTAGGGAATCGCATCCAGCTCTTTTTTTGTAGTCTACATTTTCCTACTTTTATATTTTTAGTCTAAATGACTTAGATATTTCCAAGTACTAGGCTTGGGTAAAAGGAATTGTGCTGACCTCTTCTTTGAAGTAAGATTGAAAAAAGGACAGGGAGAAAGTCTATTAAAATGTGGCTGCTTTCCATGCTTTTTAAAAATGTGCTGTTTGTGTGTGCAATGCCTGCCAAGGAGTCTGTCTGCATCTTGTGTGTTCCAGTCAACAGTGCACACCCTGCAATTGCACCTCATCTCCATTTTCGGGCAACTCCATCTCACCTTTTCTCTGCTCTTAGCAAATATCTAAGAATTTCGTCAGTACAGTCATCCATGCCTGTTTGTAGTGGTTTCAATTCTCAGGCTGCTGGGGCAGCTGAACCCCAGTGCTGTTGACAGTCCAGGTGGGGACTTAGAGCCAGTGGGATGGATTTTGGGGCAAGAGCTGGATTCATGTTGGCCTAAGGTTGACTTGCTTTTTTAAATCTAGACCATAAAAGCCATTTCATTTTAATCTGAAAGAGCATGAATATTGCAATGCTAAGCATGGCGTGGGAGTTCTGCTGCTTTGTGGGGGAACAGTCTCCATGTGGAGTATTCCCAGAAGCTCAGCAAAGTGGTGCCATGGGGTTCCTGAAAGGCAGCCGATGCAGGAGCTGTGCTTTGTAGACCAGCACATTCCACTAATTGCCGACTTTGCTGCCACAGATAGGAGCCTGCAGCCCCGTGCTGGGTTCACCTGCTGATCATGGAGACAGAGTGATCATTGATCTCAGTGGAACCTAGGAGATCAATTGGGAACCAGGAGATTTTTTGATTATGAAGGCAAAATTTTGCTTCCATGACTGTGTTCCATTGCCAAGCTCCTGCTGGACCTGAGCTCTGCTCCTCATGGACACAGACTCCTACCTCACAATTGCTAGTAATTATACATCTAATTCAGGAGTTAGAAAGACTTACTTCTTTCTTGAGATACACACCCATATGTACCCTGGGTGCATATCAAGACGAAGCCATGGCATCTGCGGTGTTTTCCACTACTTTGCCTTCATTTGGAAGGAGTCTGTGCAGGTAGAGGAAGACTTGTTCTGCATTTCATCAAATCCCCACCTGAACCATCAGCGGTCCAGGCCTTCAGAACACAGCTTTATGCATCCCAGAGCATCCCTCCCCAAGTTCTCCCTCAGTGGCAGTCTAATGTCTTTCAGTGAGGTCCTCTTCATCCTTGGGGTTAAATCCTCACCTTCCTCCTCTGTTTAAACTGAAGGATATGTATTCAACCTTTATATAACTAGTTATAACTGGTTATAACAAACTGAAGGTTTTAAGAAAAACAGCCTGAGAAAGATCATTTGAGTACAGTCTGTTCATAGCCAAAACCATTAGAAAACAAATGTTTCCAGGTGTTGCTCGGAGTGAAGGATGAAGTAAGCCTGATGGCATGGGCAAACAAGTTCTACACGCTTGGGTTCACCACACCAACCCTGTGGCTCCCTCCACGCCTCAGGCAGAGCAGAGCAATCTCCGCATGTGGGGAAGTGCTGCTCCTGGGCCGGAGGTGTTTGGCAAACATTCATATCCCACGGAGACCAATGCCTTTGGGCATTTTGATAGCCAACAGAGCAAACTTCAGATCAATCTGCTGCTCACTAGGAGAACTTGTAAGCTGTCTTACAGGGTGGACATGGTGTAATGACAGTTTCTTAACCTGCTGAGCAAGGATGCAGTGGCAGGATGCAGTAATGGAATAGCTGGCTTTGAAATTCGTGCAGGAGGGTTGCTTCCATGGAGGATGGGAGGTTTTCAGAAAATTCTGAGCCCTATCCATCCTCTTAATAGAGATCAGTTTAAGATGACACTCACGGTACCACACTGTTATTATTTAGAATAGTAATGCTTCTCACTAGCTATGTCCACTCCAGGGGAGTGGATCTGTAGAGTAAAAAACCCAAGGCTGAAGGCTTAACACCCACTCTTACATGCATCTCTAGTTTAGAGTGCTGTTGCTCTTGCTCTACAGGCTGAATGTCCTCTGGATTCCACATCACATATCACATATTCCACCCAAAGGGAAACCAACTTGCCTGCTCCAAAATGACTTTGTGATTGAAATGGAAACACAGTAAGTTGGAATTTTCCGGAGAGAGAGTCCCAAGCTGAAATGCTGACGTGTACGCACCCCTTGTGTCTAAACAGGGTTTCACTGCAAGAGCTCAGCAAGCTCAGACTCGAGCTCAGGAGATGCTGAAGTTGTTCTTGTGAAATCATAAACCAGGCATTTATTATGGCAATCACATAATAATTATGTAACTGTTACAAAGGTGGGATTTGTCATAAAATCAGTTATCCTCTTAGCTTCTTGATGCAGATCAGATAACAATACTTTTATTCAAGAATATGATCTAGTTTTCTACATTAATTTGTTCTCTGGATATAGTGAAACACTACAATAAATTATTCTGAAATGGCTCTTATTTCTCCATACCTTGCCTTTTTTACATATAGATATTGTGGAGACAGATGTTTTAATTTTGGATGATTTTTTAAAATTACTATTCCAAATTGAAAGAAAACAAACTCAAAATGGAGTGAAATATGAAACAGGTTGCTTACAGGTTTACATTACTTAAAACTGTAAAATAATGTAAAATGTCTTTTCTACTTTTAATATTAATTTTTGGCAAAGTAATTTTGAAAAAAACACAAAACAAAACATTTTTGTCTATTTTTAATGACAAACTACTCTTTTCCTTACAAGCTGAAAATTATCAGAATAGTAAAGCATGTGGAGAGTTTAAATTTTGATGATTATTGGCTTTCCAGTGGAAAATATTCTCAGTAAAAGTGATTGGTTTCTTCTTTAAAAGCAATGAGGAAGATAATATTTAGTTGGACAATGTCTTAGCTATCCAAAAGGAAAAGCTTAAAGTTTTAAAACCTCCTTCAGGTTCTTCACCATCTGAGGTAACCTTCTGACTGTCACCATTTGTGAGCTTTGTGATGGGTGTTTTTTTAACTGAAGAAAGAATTAGGAATGTGAATTGTGTTTTGTGTATGATACACATGCTTTCATAACTTTTTCCTAACCACACCATGAGACGTAACACAGCCTGGTAATGCCTGCTAGGGGTTTTGGTCCAAAAAAGAAGCACTTTTCACTATACAGCTTGCAGAGGTAGCTCTGTGGACTCCTCTATTGATATATACAGCTTTATATGACTCCCATATTTATATGGCTTCTGTATTGAGGAGCTTTATATTTCTCCTGTAAACAGTCATCTCCCCTAATCCATACTGCATGGAACAATTTGAAAATAATGTTATTAATGGGAAGGTAGTCACCTACAGAAAGTATAATCACATTTGAATTTAGAATATAATAATAAACTGAGCACGCTGCCTGGATCTCACTTGCCTATTTCCCTTTTATAAAAGGGTATTTGGGCTATGGATAATTTATAAACAAATAGTATTATATTATTGATCTCTAATCTCCATGGTTACTGGGCTCCTCCCATTTCATCTTGGCTTCTACGTAATTAAATCTTGTTACACATATAAAGCAGCACAAGACAGAGTAGGCTGAAAATGTGGGAATCATTATAAAAGACAAAGAGGGTAATTTCCTTTATTTTACACCTTGGCGTAAGTGGCAAAGCTATTTTGTCTTTCCATGTGGAATTGGTGAGAAAAAAAGGAACATTGTGCTCAAACACCAAGCTCTTGCAAGTAAGAGTGCACTGAAGTTAATGGTGTGCTGGTCAGATTTAGGTCCTGATCTTTGTTCATGGTGTTGTCATAGACCTTTCTGGAACTTCCCACTGTTGTCATATACTGAGATCTGTGAGAATTCCAGCAGCTCAATAGGTGCTCTCTTACAATGTCACTGTAAAGTAGTAGTAAGCACTTCACTGTAAGTAGTGGTAAGTACTCAGCCGTGTACAGTCACATTTTTAAACTTTTTTTTTCATGCCATATGAAAGACCCAGACAACCAACGGGAGTGTTATTGGTTTTATCATTTTTTTAAAAATAAAGCATAAAAATACCTACACATATAATACTAAGTACCCTAAAACTGAGCTTTCCCACACCACCACCTCTATTTTTTCAGTTACAGTAATCTCAAACAGTTCTTGGAGCAACAGCAAACTTTAAAGCAAACCAGTGAATTTTACTTCTTTAACAAACATGTTTCAAATACTTTTCTATGTAGTCTTTGAACTGACCAGAAGCAGGTTAGTCCTCTTCTAGATACCTTGAGTCCAAGCTGTCTAACTACTTTAAAATGCAAATAGAAATTAGTGGAGGAAGCTTTTGACTCCTGATTGAAATAACTTGGAAAAAAAAAAGCTATTAGTCTCCACACACTGATTATTCTTTCATTTTTCCTTATCAAGCTCTTTTCCATTTACTTCTAGTTTCCCTGTTTCTGGATTCAGTTTCCCATAGCTTCATCTTTGTGGAATATTTATCCTGCCACAAGCTATTCCCCAAGGCTGTGGATATCTGCTTTCCAATCTAACTGCAGAGGTAACTGCTCTGAAGGACATGGTCACCTTTTCCATGGCAGCTTCCAGAGGGCTCACTGACTGCTCCTTCTCCTTGCATTCCTGCATATTTTCAAACAGTAAGGTCCTGCCTGTTGGCCTAGTCAATATTTTAATACTCGCTGGCCACTCTCCTCCCTGTCTATTTCTTAAAAGGCACTTTTAAGATTCCTTCCCTAATAAAGCATGTTAATAATTTTTTTATTCTTTTTTCTGCTGTAAGTTTACTCCCAAATATGGTATTTTTGGCATGTGTCATATCTCTCAAGGCTCCTAGTGGAGTGGATACTTACAACTAGGAGTAGATATTAGAAAACAAAAATGGGATTTACAAAGAATATTCTTCCACATAATGCATCTCAGAAAAAGTAGCAGAAATGAAAGCATTTAAATACACAAGAGCCATAAAGTTGTTAAACCAAGATGTTTAGGTACTACTGTAGCCACAGAAGGACCATAACCAATAAAAAGATCCACTTTTGGAATACAAAGTATATACAAGACTATAGAAAACAAATCATTCAGCATATGGAAAGAGGCTTTGTGAATGTTTTTGGCTACATGAAATCTCAAAAGTTGACAATAGAAGTCATTCCAGAATTGCAGTTAAGTGGCACTTCCATAAAAAAAAAAAAGAAGGAATAATATAATTCTATCTATGTTTCTGCATAATTGCATCATTCCCTGCCCCAAATGTCTAATTCCCTCAAAATTCCATCTCCAAAAGAAAAACAGAGGCCAAGAATCAAGCTCAAAGGAACCCACTAATGAGAACTGAAAAACTGAGGTTTGCAAAGCCAGGTCTTTGGAAAATTACCATGAGATGTATATATTAAAATTTATAAAAAATGGCTCCAGAAATCAGAAAGATTAGTTTTGTCTTCACTTATTCCAAAATAAGAACAATAAATTGCAAAATATGCAAGGCTAGTTCACATTAGAGAATTCTCATAAATTTTATATTACATAGTTGGACATGATACTGTTAATACAGGAAAGCTTCAGAGTATGGGTTTCCAATTTCCACTTTATGAATTTTTGTCAGCACAGCTTCCTGTGGTCAGATGACGTCTCCTGTCAGTGCCAGGCTTTTTTTCCCCAAAATGCTTAATTGAATTTTAATGACATGCAGAAGCTCACACACCGGTGCTTTGTTGAAAGGCAGAGATAGAGACCATTCCAATTTTTTGTTCCTGATTGTACCTTTGTGATTTCTTACTATATTAATTCTTGTAAGCATGTCTAATTTTCTCACTGAAGACTTAACCACGTGAGCCTTAATTAAACACATTAGTAGTCATGGAACAATTAACGTAAGTCTTCCACAGAAAGAATTGGTCCGCAGGGAAGAGGAGTGGAACAGTGAGTGTACTGTGTGCTAGCACTTTATTTACAGAGGCCACGCTGAGAAAACCCAAAAATCAAATCAATATCAGTTTGCCTAAAGAAGAAACTATCATGCCTCATAGACTGAGACACTAAAGTCTTCTTCTTGCCTATTATTCTTAATACAAAGCCGCTGTCCTGAAGCTTAATCAGAATTCATGAAGCTGCTAAAGTTGAGAAAGATTATTGATCTTATTAAAGATGTAACAGCACCAGACAGAGAAGATGGAGCCTCCAGAGGTTGGGAAAAAAGGATGGGAGCCTCCAGGGGAAGCTGAAGCAGCTATACTTTGTGCTTAGCTTGCACTGCCATGAGAAACCAGCGGCATTTTTCTTGCCTAGATCAGGAGCTGGAAAGCCAGGGCACAACTGCCCGATGTTGAGCACCTATATCTCTCCACCTACAGCTGCAAAATATGCCTTCCTGGTCATCATCAACAATATTTTAATTAACTTTGGAGGCTTAATTCCTTCTTCAGTTAATCCCATCTAATGCTACTGGAAACAAAGGAGTGGCATAGGTGTAGCCGGATGGGAATTCAGAAATTGTAGGTTACAAGAATGTTACAGATAGCCTAACTTGACTGACACAGCTGGTACTAACACAGAGAGAAATCATCTAGGTAAACTTTTGTATTCTAGGTTTTTTTTCCTGTACTGACTCTAGGGTGCAAATTAATTGCTATATTTATAGAGAATGTTGATTTTGATCCAAATAACAGTGGAACTAGAACTGGGGGCATTTTTTTCCTACCTGTTGCCAAACTGAAAAATTAAATTTGTTTAGACTGACCCAGAATATTTTTTCATGAGGAAAAGAAAAACTGCAGAAGTCCCAGTTCGAATAAGTTGTTCCTTTTGACAGGAAATTGCTTGTTTTATTCAGAAGTAACTAGAACAAGAGGAATCAAAGCATTCAGTACACAGAAATTTGGACTTGGGGGCTCCCCCTGCTGAGCACCTGCATGGTTATGCTGAGATGTGAGAACCTGGGTTAAATTTGGAGGGATCCTTCAACCTCAGGAGCCAGCATATTTGGAGCTAAATCTCCCTCAGTCTCTCCTACTGCAACTCTTCCGTCCTTCCTCTATATAAAATGAATAATAAATACTAGGTTAGTCAGAGCCCATTCCTGTAAGACACAGACTCCTTACTTCTGGTCCTCATAAATTTTTTCCCACTGCCAAAGGATCAAAGGGATGGAAAGAAAGACAGCAGAGAAGGAGAGACACTGGCTCTTGCCTTCCTTCCCCAGCCAAGGAGGGCAGAGAGGCATGCAGCTGGACACTGTCAAGGTGATGACCTTGAGCTCCTCCTTCCCTTTCCCCTGCTCTGCCCAAATAGGTGCTGCTCCCCCCTGATATTTACTCACAAGCACAAAATATATCAGTATCAGGAGCAGCAACTGCGGTCCTCACCCCAGAAAGGAATATAACATGGTCATTAAAGGACTAATTTCTGTAGAAAATTAAAAATTTCAATTAAATAATCTCAGGAAAAGGAAGGTCTTGGCTATACAGCTCCCAGGTTCTGCATCATTCAGTTGCCAGCTATTGGATCAAAGGAGGCACAAGCCTTTTTGTTTCCTCCTCCGGCTTTATTTATTCAGGTAAAAAAGCCAGCTGAAACTATTTGACAAATCTGATGCAGATTAAAGTGGGGGGAAACTAAACCCAGTACTTTTGATAATTGCTGTAGTCATCTAAAACATTCACCCAGCTGAACACCACAGTGTGTTCTTACAGCACACCTGCGCAGGCAGGATTGTCAAGCTAAACTGGAATTCATTTTATCTCTCTACTGCAGGTGAAAATTAAAACTTAAGCCAGAAAGAAGTAACAGGTCTCCTAGCCAGCAACCACTCTCTTGATAACAGGTGACATGCAGCTGCTCTTATCGGGGTAAAAGATGCTGGCCAGAGAGGTAAGAAAGAATTTTTAGATTCATTTCCATTGCAAAAAGTGGCAGATTGGTGCTGCATCAGCTGAGTGAGCCGTGCTGCTTGGAGGAATCCTTTCTGGCTCCCCATTCGTTCCAGAAATGGCCCTTTCTATCGTGGTGTGTGCTTACATGCCAGCCCAGACCATTCTTTGGCTGGTGAGGGGGAACCACATCCTCCAGCATGGAGAGAGAGAAATCCAAGCACTTGCTCCCTGTGCTTGTCCTCCAGGAATGCATTGCAATGATGGAGCAGGGAGCTGGACCATAGTGTGTGCTTATGTCCTGTGCAAAGGGCTCATGCTGTGCTTGAATTTCATGTCAGTGATATATTTCTCCAAAGCCATGGAACAGGGTAATCCTTCAGTTCCCCTGTGTTATTCAGGTAGTGTCATAGATTATTTTTAAATTTACAATGTGTAGATTTGTATTAATGATCTATCTGACTTGTTTGAGAGACACTTAGTTGTGAGAAGGAGACACAACTTCATCAAGGAAAGTCATTAGAAAAAGGCCATCTCAATATTAACAAATATTTATGGAGTATGCCCCAGTACAAAGATGAATTTTATTCTGTTTTTCCTACATTAGAAAAGAAAACTTTTGCCTCTTGGAACATTCCTTTGAAATCAACCTTCATAGTCTCTATGGAGTGAGGTCTAACCTTACCTTGCAGCTGTGGATCTATGTGTGTCAACCCACATATGTTATGTATGTTTTATGCAAATAATTTCATACAAAGTGTTTTATTTCAAGACTGAAACATTGTTCCAGGACAGGTAGTATAGGAGTGAGGCCAGGTGGGTGGACCTCTGAAGGATTTTTTCCATGGCAAGGAAGGGACCATGATAAAGCTCTCTCTGATCTTCTAGATGTGATTGTAAGAAGACCAATGAAGAGAGAAAAAGGTTACTTTAAGATACAGCAAACACTGTGTTCCCATTGATAAACCATGCAAGTCCACTGTGTGTAGAGCAATATTTGTCCTGCACAGAAGTGCAAGATAATCTCAATATAGGCTGAGAAACAGGAAATATCTGTTCAGGGAAAGAAGAAAAAAAGAAAAAGGAGGAAAAAAAAAGAAAAAAAAAGAGAGAAAAAAAAGCAATGGGACAACTATAGAGTATGTACTATCAACAATAAATATACTCAAAAATAAACACTTCAAAAGGGCAGAATTGCCTTAAGTGGGACGTCCTTGTCTTTCCAGAGTAAATGTACTACAACCAGTACCACAGACATCTTCTAAGAAATCATATATAGTTGGAACCATTTAGGATTGATTTGGGAAAACAAGAAAAAGCATCTCATAGAAAATCCATGTTTTATTGGTGCGAATAGCTATACATTTTTGCTACGTATGTCACACACTCAGTAATTGAGGAAAAAAATAAGATATGTGGATACAAAACTTAACTCATAATTCTGATTCTCATCATCCAACTAATTTCTTGTAGAAGTTTGTTTCTCAAACAAGCCACAGACTACATCAGACTTTTGATGTACCATTATTATTTATAGGATAGTAGTAGATTGAAATCAAGGTTTCTCTTTCCAAAGTGCTGATGTGTAACAGAATTTGGCACATCAAATAATTTTTGTTTTACTTAAAAGTCTGTCATGTAAATACAATAAGCAACTCCTTTTCTCTCCTGAATCTATAAGAATTCTTAATAGTGTCCTTATATAATCAATGTTTTTTTCCTAAAAATTCAGATTTCTTTGTTCTGCAGAATGCTTTTAATTAAGGCACACCCATAAATACTGGAATGTTGGAGGAAGATGTTTTTTGGAGCTGCTTCTGCATGCTTGTGAGCATGCTACACATCTTGAGAGAAAATGGTGGTTTCAAGACAAACTTAAATGTCTTATAACAGCTTTTTCTGTACTTTTAATTTATGCTACTTTTGAACATGTTAAATTTTAGTTTATATGTAGGCTCAGCCCAGTACTTTTCTACCAAGTGTGTAGGGGACTGATGCACTACAGGCTGTAATTTAGGGGCAGGTTGGAACTGTCTGAAATATGTGTATCTTCATAATTTATTCCTAAAATGCTATTATTACCTGAACTCTCTCTAGTTTCAGCACTAAATATCCTTTCCTTCCCTCTGCACTGGGGTAGAAAGGCGGTGGGGAGGGAAGCAAAGTTATTTTTACTTCTGTGGGTGCCAAGCTGCGTGCCAGAGGCTCCAAGAGCCCACGCAAGCTGGGGGATAGAGCTGGGCTGCCAAGGGCTGTGCTAGCTCTGGGCAAAACAGGGATTTTCCAAACACTAAGACATCTTCAGAAAGATGGTGTTGGACTACGGGCACACTCAAAGCCAATACACAAATGCTAAAAGCCTACCTACTGTTGCCTATTGTAAACATCTAAAAGTGAGAGGTGTGTATTAAAGTGGTGCTCAGAGGTCACAGCAATGTCCATTCCGTGCATCAAATCCAATGCCTGTATCAAAGGCCCAAAGTGATCACACTCGTGTATGTATCACTGTTTCTAAATACATTATTGCAAAAGCTCAGCCAGTGGAACCTTTGCTCTCATAAACTTTATAGTTATTCTTTACATAGTGGCACAGTCCTTCCTGTACAGCTATTTAAGTTCATGAGTTTCTATGAGACCAATGCCCATTAAAATTCTCTATTTGCATATAACAAAGTGGGATATTTTTTGTGTTATTTAGCATAGCTAGCTTGTATATGTGGCAAACAGCAATGAAACACAGAAATTTATGTGATGAACTGTTTGAGGGGAATTTGTAAATGAGAACTCTTCCTTGGAAAGCTTGCTGCTTGAAAGAAGGAAAGCTGTTTTATCTGGGGTCTTAAACCTCCACTGGATGATATGTTCCAGCTTTTCAGACTATTGGGTGGACAAGGTGAGCTTCTAAATCTTCCCTGCCCCATGTGTTTGATCATATCACTGCTAAAATTAGGCAGCAAGAAGCTTAATTTATAGCAATGAAAGAATGATAAGCAGAGAATGACATTTACACAGCAGTTATAGGCTGTTTATCCACTGAGCTGTTGAGGGAATAGGGAAATGCCTGGGAGCTGGCAAAACATTAACAGCAAAAGTGGACTTCCACTTGCATAAAGCACAGGAATAGGATTTATGATTTTATTTTCAAAATCTCCTTGTGTAAACTTACTTATTAGTATCTACTAGGAAGCAACAGTTTTGAAAATGTCATCTTGTTTTCATCTACATGGGCACATATTTCTTGAGTGGCAGAAGACATAAACTGGCTCTCTGATAGTTGCTTGAAAAATAATCAGTTCCCACAAAAATTCAAGATATTTAATATTTTTGTCACTGTCCAAGGATCTTAGTATTATTTACACTTCAGACATGAGACTGGAAACAGTTTTAAAATTTTTACATATCTGTCACATTGATTCAAATTACATAATAAATTTTTACATATCTGTCATATTGATTCAAATTATATAATAGCTTCTCCATGTTTAAAACCTAAGAGTATGTTTAATTTATAAATACAAACATTTAATTTAAATAATGCTATCCTAAAATCAGCTTCACATGCCTCTGCCTCTTCTTATCCATGTTATCAGTTCTTTCTTTTTCAAGAGAAGATCTAATTAACAAATCCACGTTCTTTCTCCTTTTATTCACTCTCCCACTTTTTTTCTCTCACTCCCAATCCCTTTTCCTGGCAATTCTTATCAGATTTTCATTTTACATCCCCCCCTTGATCAGTAATCCTGTAATTTTCTATTTGTAGGTTTTTTTTTTTCCTTGTTCTTTGTTTGTCATAACTCTTCACAAACATCCCAGTATACATGGAATGATATCTGTCTCATCCATACTTTTTAAAATCCTACATTTCACTTAAATGTGCTCTCATATTTCTGCTGAGTTTTCCTCCTGTCTATAAGTTTTAAAATAAAATAATGCATTGCCTGAAACTGTGACCTCAGATGGCTTTTTGCCAACTTCACCTTTTCCCAAGCTGCCTTTAATTTCAGCTGTGTACACCCCACTCAGCTCTTTTGAGGTCATTATTAGTGATGTGGCCAAGTCTCAGGACCCCTTCCACCTCCACAACCTGTGATGTTATTGATCATACTGTGACTCAGAAATATTGTCCTCTCTTGACTACCTATCAAAAAGACAGAAAAGAGTTGTTGCTGTTGTTTTGTTTTGTTTTTGTTTTCTTGGTTTTTTTTTCAGATCACTGCCAGTTCCTTACCCTTTCTTTCAGCTGTGGAAGATCTCCATCCTAAATTTCAACAGATACCTCTCCAGGCTCCTTTTTAACCTCCTGTTATTCTACTTGTGTGTTTTCCTAAGTAATTTCTTGCAATTGCATCAATGCAACTGTCATATCTGGAATGCAACTTCTCCACTTTTCATTATCCATACCTGATTTCCCCTTGAGCCTAAAACAATGAAGTCAAGATAACCTTCCTGAATCCTCTCTCTGATTTTATCAGCATCTCTCTGTATCCTTTCCTGGCATATTCCCCTTCAGTGCCATTTTGAATAGAAGTTAGGAGAATCCATTGGGAACTCCTCTATAATCTTATCTTGTATCTTACTGTGCACTTCCAAGCTGACAATGCCATTTTCAGTTGCCCATACTTCTTTGTCTTGCAGAAATTCTTTCATATATATATTTCAGGCTTTCTTCTGGACAACTCTGCCCAAAATAGACTTTAAAAAAATACTACGAAGCTTTCCTTCAAAGTTATCTCAAATCCCACTACTTTCATGATGCATTCAGGAGACAGAATTGGTATCAGGCTTTGGCACTTTCAGTGGGGAGTGCTCATTTTAGTTTATTTGTAGATTTTTAAAAATACTGCGTGCTACATTTTACAGTATTGATATCTAGACTATACTAAATACATAATTTTGCTCTCTTGTTCCCATCTTGGTTTTTTTTTTTCCTTCAGTTTCTCTTTAAAATATTGCAAGCATTTTTTACTTTAAGAAGTGCTTTTTGGGCATGTACAGTAACCAATACAATATCCCATGACATGACAAATAATACTAATATGAATTTTTTTAGCTCTACTCACATGACACTGATGAGATTTCAAAAAGCACTTACTCTGCCCAGACACCTGCAGCAGTGTATGCACAACAATAAGACTCAGTGCTAAATTATGTGATGATGAAAAAGTAATTAAGTTCAAAGACATCAAATGGTTTGATACACGAATATTGTGGCATGTCAACTCATTTCACAGCACTGAAATACTGTAAAAATGTAGTTTGAAAACAAAATCTGTGCAGTATTGCACATTTCTATCAATATCTTTTCACAATCAGGATTTCACTGCAACTTTTAGGATAGTGATGTAGATAGGGATTCCCACTGCTGCCAGGCAGAACTGTCTATATCAGGACATGGAAAGGGGATGGAGAAGTATTTCTTTTCTGTGTATACAATGCCAGACATAATAGGTTCACAAGTAACTCGTAGGTGAGAAAACAGTTGAATTACAGTTGGTTAGGGAATATTTTGAATTTAATTTCTTAAAGGTGTGAGAATCTCAGACCATTTCTGATCTGCATATTCTAATTTTATATAAACCAAAAAAATAACAAATACACAAAGCTCAAGCCCACTGGGTTGCTTAACTTATAAATCACTTCAAGAGAGTGAAGTGTGAAAGGTGATATGAAAGTGCAAGTTGCTAACCACCGTCGCAGCTGACTGAGTGTTTTGTTTATTCTCTTACCAGATTCTGCTTCAGGAGTCTGTACCACAACTAATTAACCATAATGCTTTATAATTGTATAAACAGAATATATAACAGATCTTTATGATATATAATTAATTCTGCCCTTAAGGAAAGCTTTTATAAGTCAAACCATGTGCTGTTTGAGAACTGCCTCTTTATGTTCTCCCTTACAAGGCAGGTACATTTCCCTGCCAGCAGAGCTCTGGGAACATTCTAGAAAATAATGTTCGTTAGGCCAGCCAGGTGTTTTCTTGCAGGACTGACTACTGGGAGCCCCATCTCTGAAGCTGAGGTGGCTGCAGCTGCCTCTGCTCCTTCCTTTACGCAGGCTGCAGAGAGGAAAGGCACTTTGGTAGAGAAAATGTTCTGGTTTTAAAGATGAAACTCACTTGCTGTTGTCAGGCAGTAGTTATTTGTTTAATCTTGAGTTTTGTCAGCCTTACTTTTTTGTATTTTTTTTGTGTATTAAATTCAAGGCTGAACTTGATCATTCCTGCAAGACTAGAACAAGACCCCAGACAAACACAAATAATTTGTTTATGGATTGTGATCCATGGATAACACCACTCAATATGGTTAGAGGATGGTCACTCTCCCATCTGCTATTTGATGTTCTTGTCCTTCCTGTGGGGGAAAAAAAAACCAAACAAACAAAACAACAAAATGGATACACATGAATTCAGGAGACCTGGGAGATCAGACAGCTGACTTCACTACGTGAAGATCTTTTCTGAAATGATGGAACAGACAATGTCCATCTCTAAGACCTGTTCAATCAAGGGTGAAGGTCACCCTTATGTTGGGTCTGGAGCTTTGTGTGTCCCAGGCCAGAGCTGGTAGCAAAATCTTGAAACACCAGGCTTAGCAGAGCTTAAAGCACAGTGAAAGACTCCACTAGACTGTTTGCAGAGCAACCCTATCTTTGTAAATTGCTAATCAGAGCCAGCAAACTTCCAAGCATCCCAAGATGAGAAACTCTCATCCACCAAGTAGTCTGCTGATGGTCTAGCAGGAGATCAATTTCCAAGGACCACTGTGCCTTGGGACATTGGTTCACACCTTGGACATCTTAAATATACATAATAAAAGAAGTTACTATGAAGACAAGTTGTTTGCTGGAAGGAAAAAAAGGAAAGAAAGAAGAAACGAAAGAGTGAGCAAAGAGCAGAAGCCTCCTTGATCTAACCATCACTTGGCTGAATGGGAGACACAGGTTCATATTACACTTCTCTGGAATGATAATCACACCCTTCTTTGAAGCTGACACACCACTGGGAGGATTATCTTTGCAGGGCAGCCCAGATCCTTCTCACTGATAAAGCTGCTGTATCTGAAAAGTATTTGGCAGAACTGTCACCATACACACAAACAGAGGAGCTGACTCTCCTAACCTCAGAGGCTTGGTATGGGGAGCAGTCTGCACCAGCTCCTGTGCCCTCCAGATCGACTCTACAGATCACCTAGCTAACTTGGAGTAGAAAACACTGTTTCCCTGGGGACCTTTGAGGTGGTTTTATTAATGGGTTCCCAAACCTTTTGAAGTAACATTTTTAAGGTAACAAGCTTTTTCTTCACCCATTGCTTTCCCACCCACATCCACTTCTGAATACACAGTTTTCTCCTGTCTCCTTGTGAGCAAAGAAGTCACAAAAAATTTCTTCTTTTCTCCTTTTCTTTCCAGAATTAAGAGATACCATTTTTTTCTACCCTTTCATGGTCAACTGCACTTCTTACTCCCTTTCTCTAGACTTCTCATGATCAGTTATGTCACATATCATTGTTTTTCCAGATACATTTTCTGTTTAACATCCCCTCTCATGTAACAGAGATACACTCTCTATTGGCAGAGCCAAAGCCCTAACTCAGTACTACAGGAGAAGGTAGAGACCTTTCATCATGGGCTTATAATAACTGAGCAATTACATCAAAGAATTCAGTTTCTGCATGATGACACTGATTCCCACTATTTATTGGAATGTTCTATCTCCACCAGTAGTGGTTACATTATTTCTCGAGCATCAGGGAAATAATGTGTGTCTACATATGCTCGGCTGGCAAGTACAAGTTTGAATTTATTCAAGTAACGTGTGTGCTTTTTCTCATTTGACACTAAGAAGAATCTGAAGAAATTACCCAAAAGATGTGCTTCATTGGAACTGCTCTGATCTCTCAGAGAAAGAACTCTCTTTATGGCCAAATAATGCTTATAGATAGATTTGCCAAACAATGCTTTTCTTTCCAAGGACCTATAAATCTCAGATTACTTTTGAGAGTAATAAATGTTGCAATAATGCAGTTCTTGATTACAGGCAAGACTCTAACAGCTCTGACTGGTAGTGATTCCATAATTATGTTTGATTACAGACAGGCTCTGTGCCGATGCAAGGGGATTATTTGTTGCCTTCTATCAGTCTCCTGGATTCCACTGGAGACCAAAAGCATGCCATGCCAGCATACACAGCTCACTCAGCTGCCTTCCTTAGAGCTTTGTCACTAAAGCATAGCATTTAATAGCAGGACCTGTGATAGTCAGGTGTGTAAAACCTTTTATGGAACTGTAATCAAGCCACTGTGTAACTACAGCAGTGATGGCCACTGCCTAAGAGGATCCTAAATTTCAGCAGCTCTTAAAGGCTTGATCTTGCATTCTTCATAGTGGTCAGGGGCTAAAGTTACTCATGCCTTTACTCTATTACAATGACAGTAACAACCAAAATGACAACAAGAAATAAACTACATCTGTAATGTTGTCCACACTTTCTACTACTAAAGAATTTTAAAAAAAGAAAAGCTCCAGTAAGTCAGGTAGCCCTCCCTCTGTCAATGAGCAACTAAAAAAAAATCATGCCTTACAATTTATTCTCCAGTGCTTTGTTTATTTGGTATTCAATGACTCATGGAATAAGGTTTCCACCTCTCCCTGTGGGAGATTATTCCAGCTGCTAAGAGCTACTAGCAGCTCCCTTTCTTTCTTTTCCTTTTTTAATGATGCTGAAGTTTTGCATTCTATTCTAGTTTGGGATGTAAAAGAGACAAAGAAAATTCACATCCCCAAACTTGCTTTAAAATGCAATAAAAGCTGTTGACATGGACTCAAAAATCCAAGGAAACATGCAATTAAAACAGAAATGCATCATAAATTTCACTTAAATACTGTGCCACCTCCATGGAACACTTTTAAGCTAACTGCACACTTCCTTGTTTTTACAGGTTTGTTCCTTACTGTTATGTAAATGCACTTTATTGTATGCAAATTACCATTAGGCAAATTCTTATAGCCCGTTTTACAGCTGTCATACCAACAAACCACATTTACAAATAAATATTTGTTCTACAGGCAAATATATTACCTACCTGGAAATAATAATTATTTCCAGCATTTTCACTCAGCGCTGTGACTCTGCTCTGGCCCCATAACCTGTTGTATGCACAGAGTGGAATATTCTTACTAAGAATACTTTGCTTATAGAGTAGCATGCCCTACAATTCTTTAAGTGTGGCTCTCTAATGCATTTTATTGTTATTATCCTTACCAGGCTGCAAAATCTATTTGACAAGAGAATATTCTCCTGCTTTGAAGATTCAGAGATGGCGTGTTTACCTCCCAGTAGTAATTGTGGAGTCCACCATGTCACTCAACAGCATCCCATTTGGCTGGTAAAGGAACAGTGACGATAAGTTTCAAATTAAGTTTAGTGCTGTTTGTTGTGCCTAGAAAGAAAGGTCGTGGTGAACAAGGCTTTATTTGTCAGAAACAGTGAAGTAGGATAACTGGAGGGGTAGAAGCAATCCAGGAAAGGACTCTCTGAAATGAAGGTTGAAGTTCCCTAAACCTCAGATTTGCCTTTTAAATCAGTATTGTCAAAATGTACCCTTATTAACAACAGCAAAAATCTGACCGGTAGGGCACTGGTATGGTAGGGGCATTCATGCTTAATGCAGCTCTAAAAGAACAACACACAACCAGATACAGACCAATCAAGAAATCTTAATAGAAAGATGTCAGGGACTCTACTATCAGATACTTATTACTGTTTTAATGGATCATAATGGCTTCAAATCTACCTCGTTAAGGGGATGCTGCTCATTTAAAAAGTTAAATGTCATATAAATCAAAGTACTATATAGTACATTTGTGCTTTCCTAATACCCTTAGCAAGGTAACTGCTCGCATGAAATGGTGCTTCTCCTTTCCTTTATTATATTGGTGTGATTGGTAATAGATATAAAAATAGCAATATATTCAAGTTGCTGCTAGTATTTGCTTACTGTTTCTATCTGTTCTGTTAAAGATACTATTGCTGTACATAATATAGAGTACCTAAGTACTCTGAAATTTTTTACCTCACAGACGGTTCTATTATGTAGCATGAAGCTATTTTAAAGAATAATTATTTTTATTATGTCAACATGAAGTGTTGCATTATTTTGCTATTATGACTGATATCTTTTAGATAGGATACTGGCAAGAGAAATTATAGTAAAGAACCACTAGAAGTTTCCATCACATTTGACATGGCAGGTTATCAGAATACCAACCATTTTACCCTGCTTCAATCGGCTTCACTTTGGTGTATAGCAACCACACATACTTGTCTACGAGTGTCCTCATACCAGATGCCTAAAAATGGAAAAAAAGGGAAAATAAACCTTCAAAACCCCTCAGCTTCTCCTTTGAAAGAATTTGCTCTTAGTCCAAATTCTAAGTCTGTGCAAATCAGACTTTCTTCCAGATGATGAACTGGGGAAGGGAGATGGAAATGGTGGTTGAGTGAAGTAACCAAACTCAGAACAGTAATGTAGGGCAGGATTGCTGCCTGGAGAAAACTCAGCTTCCCACAGGGTACGGTCTGACATTGTTAACTTGCTAGGTAAAGGAAAGTGTTGAATGGCATTACCTGTACCAATGAATAGAAAGAAAAACATCAGACTGAATGAGGAGCTGGAAGGAAGGTTTGGTGATTTCAACTGTGAGTTGAATGTTCGCCTTTATGTTAAAGCAGATGCCTAAGGAATACATAATTCAAAAGTCCCAAGTGGTTGGCCTATTTTCCTGAAGAAGAGAAGAGAATGTAGCAGTAGGTCTGATTCCAGATGAGATAAGACTTTGTTATAACAAAGGTAATGTTAATGGGCAGGCTCTGGTTTAAGTGAGTTATTCAGTATCACAAAAACGCTTCTGACAGATAGGAAAAAAAAGACAATTATCCAAAATTGTATTCAATTTTCTTAAGGGAAAATCTTACGGCTGGCTCTTATTCTGTAGTTTCCTGGTTTGTTCATTATGCAGTCCTTACTCCTAGTGACAATCCTATGCACTGAATGAAATAAAGTTAACAATAGCATTTGCCTAAAAAGAAAGTACTATAGTATCTTCTGGCTGAAATTCACTTGATTCTGAAATTTTCCAGTTTGTGAGTATTCATAAATACTAACTTTGACATAGTATGAACAGTGTAGGACCATAGGTCTAACAGCCCTTTACTTAATGCATTTTCCCCATATCCAGGAAAACAAAGACACGAGAAAAGGAAATCTAACACTTGACCACATGCTTGACCCTAAACTGGATGATCAGCAATGTTAAGGTAAGTCCCCAGTAGTGGGTTTCCTTTTGTTATTGGACGATAACTTGAGCATGTAGAGACTTGAAAGGGATCATGAGTTGGAAGTCTCCCCTGGTGGGTGTTAACAAAGCCAGCAGAGGCTGGCTGATAATGATGTTGTATCAGCAGCCCTGGAGAATTCAAGGGCTCAAATGTGAGGTAAGTCCCAAGAGGCTTGGGGATAGAGAGTGCTTGGCTGATCTGAGGAGATCATATCTGTGCCACTGAACATTTGGGAGCTGTAAGAAGATGGAGTGTGGTTGATGAGGGCAGTGTCTGTCTGCCAAAAAACCTTGTAGTTAAAATAATTCCATATATATTTTCCCCCATTACTGTCTTATTCTAGCTAGAACTTCATTTAAAGGCAAAAGATGCCAAAACCTAAACCAACATCTCCACAGCCTGAGACAGATATTTTCTAGGAAAATGGGCCACTGCTGCTTCAGCAGAGCTGCTCAGCTCCAGATAGCAGTCGCATTTCACACAGGGGCCTTACTACAGGTGATGTTCCCGTTCCTGCCTAGGGATGCTCCAAGTCTGCAGAGGCAAGCCTGCTTTAGCCTCAGTTTTGTCATTTGAGAACAGCAGCTTGGGTCATTAGGGGTTGTTCCAGTCTTCGGCCACAGATAATGCTTTCTGGTCATTATCTCTTTCAGAATATTGTTGTGATGTAAGTACTTGTTATTTCTCTCTTCCCAAATGTACTATTCCCAACTGTATACTCATTACAAATAAGTGAAACATAGGGAATGGACCTGAACATACATGGAGATAAATGCATCCTTTCTCATTACTATTTTGTGTTAGACTCTGTGTGAATATCTCAAAGACAGGCACAAAGGACTTGATTCTAAGTGGAGTAGGCAAAGGGCAGCAAAGAAAACATAGACAGAGGCAAATAAGAGAGACATAAAAATAATGAAACAAGTAGGTAGATATACTGGAAGCAGTGTACTGATGGCCTTACGCCATCAATAATGGTAAGAGTCTAGAAACGAAAGGTATGTCCAGATTTGAAGAGTCTGCCCTCTCTAAAACCTAGGAACAAAGTAAGAATTAGGATTGCACAGTGTCTAGTGACTGCTTAAAACTTCTCAGTTTCCATGCCTCATGGCACTCATGGAAATGTTTCTGACCTCAAGAGATGAACCCATTATCAATTGATAATAGTAGGAGAGATGCCCCACTCCTTGAGTTCACTCCCTTGCTGTTGTGCTCTTGCTGTGATGTATAATTTCCACTGCTCTCAGGATGCCTCTCCCAGAAACTGTGTTAAGGATGTCTTTGTCTCCCAGAAGGATTTAAGATTCAGACATACCTGTTACGTCCAGTATAAACTCCCTTACGTACATGCCAGCTGACAAGGAGTTTCTTAAAATAAAAAAGAGAACCAAGAAATGTCTTTTACGTGGCTTTTGAAAAGCTGAAAAGGGTATTTAAGGTAAACATGGGTTTTTGAAAGATATGAAGATTCTAAAAGGAGCTCATACTTTACTTCATGTTTCCTGTAATATCTTCTTAATATTACACATCAATGGTACTCCCTAAGGGAATTTCTCTGAGACCTAGATGAAAAACAGTGAAAAATTCAACAGCTGGTATCCCATTTTAAAATACAGAAGAATACTCTCTTCAACTCTTCTGAAATCACTGTTTCATAGGCACATGGCATGGTGTTGTCCTATGTATGCTAACTCTGGAAGGAATTAGGATGAAAATAACTTTTGGCAATCCCAGTGGATCTTTTCTTTTCTGATTGCTTTGAAGGCAAGTGAAGTGGTAGTTCAGTTTGGACTGTAAGGCTGTGGTGTGGTGCTCAGCTTGTTTGGAAAGGAAGACTTGCCACTGATATTTCACACTGACATGCCCTATGGTTTGGAGTGCGTGTGTGTGCTCGTTTTGGGGCCTGTGGGATTTTCTTTGTCAGACACTTACCTTGTCTTTATGCATCTATTCTTCCTATTCAAATACCTTGCTTGTTTGATGTGCAAGGAGATGGAAATTGCAAAATTTAGCCATTGTAAAGTAATATCTAAACAGACAAATTCAAGAGTTATACTAGTTCATCCTTATTTTAGTCTGATGTAACCCTGAGCATTGGCAATAGCTGAAATGTATCAGCTATTGTCTTAGTCAAAGGTGTACTTTCTCTCTCAGCAGACACCAAATGATTTTTGGTCTATAAGACACTCCTGTATCAGCAATGTTATCTGACAAAGTTACAGATATAGGAAAACGTGCTTACTGTGTAAAACACTACTGATATTACTGTGGGCAGATGGCTACAGGTGAATGCTTTCCAGTCATTTTGAGCCCAGTGCAGTGAAGCAGAAAAAAATAAACTAGATGGACTTTATAGCTGTGATTAAACACAGTGCAAAATCCTTGGGGGAAAATGTCTCTACAGACCTGTTTTACAAACAAATTTGGCTCATGCTAGCAGAAAACAAAAAGCCCAGACTAATGGTAAAATATATGGCTGCTGATTTTTCTTAAAATTAATTTACATGAGTGGCTTTGTTGACTGAGCACATGTTCACGTGGATGTGCGGTGTATTATTCCAACCCTTTCTGTAACATAAGCACGGTGACTGCGTCACATGGTGCTAGTGCAAACAAAGTCTCACTAACAGCCCATGAATAGAAGCATTTTCCGAGAATACTGTTTCTCATTGGGACTATCAACTGATTCTTATGCTACCAAGGGATAAGGATAGCTATGGACAGCTTTGGAAGTATAAAGCAAGTGTAGTAATCTGAAGTGTGCAAGACCAATGTTTGTTATATAACCAAAAGGGATACAAGGGATATAGTTAATTCTGTGACACTTTTGATTGATTACTGATTGGAAGGTGGTATCTAATATAGGAGAGTACATCTCGTTACAAATTCTATCTATATTCCATGTCCTTTTTGTTCTCCTAATGCCTGCAGTGTGAATCTGAGAGGCCATCACACTGAGCTGACTTCCTCCACATAGCAAGACTCCCTGCATTTTCCCTTCTCCTCTATTAGCATCCTATTTGCATCAGATCCAACATAAGCAATGCTTTCTTGACGGACTCAGCTCAAATTATCTCTCTGATCTTACAGCCATTTATTTTCTTAGCTATTAAACTACTCATCCTAATCTTCATTTAGTTTCTCATTGTCTCATGTTATCAATTCATCTAATGGGTGCTCTTTTGCCTAGAATAAAAGCACTTTTTAAAAATATCAGTGTAAAACGTTTTGTTTTCCTCCTGACATTCTCTGAGAAGTGTTTTTGATGCACATTAGGAAAAAAAACAAATTCTATATACACTTATAGGAAATTATGAAACCACACTTAGTCATTGAAGAACATATTGACTTTTTAACAAAAGTAAAAATATTTTCAAGACTTGAAGGACGTGAACAGACTTTGTTGCGGGAAATTTTGGCTGTTTCTGAGCCTTCCCTTCATGGGAGTGGAGACAGTGGAAAGAGGCAGACAGTCCTCTGGGAATAGGGAAAGGGCAAGATTTGGACCAGAGCACTGGCTCTCTTAAGTCAGTGTTAAATCGGCATCCCCGTAAAGTCCATTTTGAACTCAGAAGCGCGTCTCGGCACCTTACTCAGCGCGCTCCCGGGGCTGTCCTCCCCTCTTTCCACGAACGGGTACCACATCGCACAACTCCAGAACCGGGCCCGTGCCCGCCCCTCCCGCGCCGCCACATCCCACTTCCCGCGGCCCACCTCCCCGCCGCCGGCCACGCCCCCGCCGGGCCGCCCGCTGCCATTGGCTGACAGAGGAGAGCGACAGCGCCTTTGGCCAATGGATTCCCCGCTGGTGCCGCAGTGGCGCCCAATGGGGGAGCGCGCCTACCGCCCCTGCCCGTCGCGGCCGGGCGCTGGGGCTGCGCGGTGCCATTTGGAGGGCGGGCGGCGTAGGGAGTGGATGGTGGTGGCAGCGGCTCCCGGGCGCCGGCGGGGGCAGGAGCTGGAGCAAGAGCTGGCTGCGAGCGCCTCCTCCCCTCCCCATACTTCTCCCTCCGGCTGCGTGTCCCCTCGTCGTGCCCTGCCGCCCTGAGCCGGCAGCGCTGTACGATGTGAGCGGCCGCTGGGCTCGGCAGCGCCCCCGGTGCTCTCGACGCTGGGGCAGGCAGCGATGGCCAGAGCTTGGCGTGGAAACAGCAGCCGCCGTCGCCGATAGAAAGCGCCGGGGGCAGCTGGGCAGGAGGCGCGGAGACTCCCTCGGGCCGTGCAGCGCTCGTCCCGCCCCGCCCCCTCCCTCTTTTCCTCCCCTCCTCCTCCTCCTCCTCTCCCCGCGGCCGGT
>VZRN01005751.1:85388-144001 GCA_013397935.1 Dasyornis broadbenti | reverse complement strand
GGTCGCAGCGGAGGCAGCCCCCCACCGCCGCCCAGCGCGACGCCGCCGCTGGCGGCGGGCGGCGCCGGAGCGGATCCGGGCAGGGTGAAGGGCAGGCAGCGGCGCTCGCCGGAGAGCGGCGGCAGCAGGAGGAGCAGCTCACCTGAGAGACGGAGCCCCAGCTCCCCGGTGTACAGAGGTAAAACACCGGGAGAAAGCCGGTCCCGCTTCCCTGCCCCGCGGCGGCGCTGGCCGGGCTGGGGCCGCCCAGCCTCCGGGCACGGCGGACTCTACTTCCCGCTGTGGGGCTGCGCCCTGCCTTCCCCCTGGGCCAGCGGGGGTGGAACACCGGGGGAACTCCCGGCCCGACGGGAGGAGCCCCGCTGGAGCCTTAGGGAGGGGGTCGGGGAGAGAGGGTGAGTCCGAAACCCCCTACCCGCGGGGCAGGTGTCGTGCCCCGGGTGTGCCTTGCCAGGAAGCAGGGGAAAAGCACTTCGTCGCGCCGTCCTCCCCCGGGATGGGGGGAGGCGACCCCTGAAATGTCATCCTTCTGCTCGGGCAAGGTGAGAATCCTGCTTAGGTAAAACACTCCCGTGACCCCACCCGCGCCAGCCTCGGGAGCAGCGGAGTGGGGGCGACCCCAGGGTCCTCCGGCGGCCCCCCTGCCCGGGGGGAGACTTGGTTGGGGGCTCCGACGGTGGTGCTCCTGCTGCTTCCTACTCTTGAGCTGGGACTCTGGCAGGGGACGTGTGTAAGAGGGAAACGAGCCTAAAATGAACCCGCTTCCCTGTCTCCAGCTGTAACTGTTTAGTAGGGGTGATAATGGGTTAGATTTATATCTGGGGTGTCACAACCTAGTTCTGAAATGTGTGTTAAAACCAAGTCTCAAACGCTCTTATGTTTTGCAGAGCTCGGTTTCTTAAAAGACTCGAAATTTTGTAAAATCGCAGGTTAAAAGATATGATGTTTTCAAGCACAGGCTACCAAACAAGGAATTCTCGTATTGAGGTTCTTAAAAACAAGTCTGTCTCCTTGTGATATTTAGTACTGAATCCTTTAGAATGTAAAAAAACCGCAACCAAACAAAACCCACTACAAACCAGCCTTCAGTATAGCCACAATAGGTCTGTAAAGTTTAAAATGTAAATTTCTTTCCCAGCAAGTCCAACTTGACCTGCGTCAGGTTGTCTGTTAAATTATTGAATGTGTTAAAGTGGCAGTGGCCATCTTACCTCCCCCACTCCCTTCTGCCTTCCCCCATCACTTCAGTAGTTGAGTGAATTGGACTAAATGCACTTTTTATGTTGTCCTGCTGTAGCTATCAGGTATTGCACATCATCTCTTCCTGGGAATGCTTTCTGTGGTTCAATACCCCTTGCTATTTCTGTCCCTAAGTCATACTGTGTGTGATTTCTGTGGCATATTGTGGTCTGCGTTGGGTGCACTGTTGTAGCAGTGGAATCTTACGTTCTATTCTCTTCACTTTTTATGTGTAGTAAACCCTTGCTATCTGTAGTATTTGTAACTTGGGCAGATCTGTCATTCAGAATCATCCTAGGTCAGGGGCAGCATTTTACAAATGAGCAAAATGTCAGTGCCAGTTACAAATGGAGTTAATTTGCCCTATGCATCTGCTTATGCAGATGACCTAATTGATTGTGTTATAATCTGACCAGCGATACTTTGTTATGTGTTTTTCAAAAAGACAATTATTTCTGCAGAAGGTTTTGCATGCTTGAAAATGGAACTGAGCTTCTGTGGTTTTGATTTATTCAAGCTCTATTTAAAATTTTAAAGATCATATATTTCCCACTGTATGGAGCACTAAATGTAGATTTCCTTTTTGCCTTTTAAACCTTTGGAAAATGCTGATTGGAAACTAGGAAAAACCAAAGTATGGTGGTAGTGATGGTGCTGATGATGAGCAGTAAATTATTTAATTATGGGAATCCGGAGGAAAACATTGTAGTGGTGCAGTGTGTAAAGCCTATGCTTAAGGTGTATTGAAGAGGGAGGAATGTGGGCAGTTACCTGCAAGCAAGAAAAATACTGCAAAGCTGTGAACTGCTTCATTAGTGTGTACAAATTTTTTGTTGGAGGGGAAATTTTAATTTTAGAAGGTGGTTTCAGTCTTCTGCGTCTGTGGGCTATTTTAGCCTTAATAAATCAGACTGTAAATTAGTACTGAATGACTTTTCTGTCGTTAAACTTGTTTGAGCTTACCTCCTGGTGAACCGCGTCAGCAGCACACAGAGCTTGATTCGGTTTAATGAGTGCAATGTATAAAATCATAAACGGTCCGTCAAAAAATGCACCCTGTAATCTGTATTCTCTGCAAAGAATTCGTTCCCCCTCCTCCAGGTCAAGCCAGCTGCTGCTGCAGAAGCTGACATCCTCTAGCAAATCCTGAATGAATGAATGAAAACAACGTGATCGCCCTAATAATGACCACAATTGCACACGTCAACAGCTTTATTTTACCGAAATACAGGCACCATTTTCTAGCGGGCAAGAGTAATAAGATACTCTATTTCTTCAGTCTTGCAAATGGAAAAAAGGTTACCAAACCTCCCCTTTAACTGCCCCCCTCCAACCCCCCCAAACCTAGAGCTGTTTTTACACAATTTGGAATGTAGTTCCATGCTATGGGGCAGTATTTTATCTTTGTTTCCCTGCTTGTTCTCAGTATTTTAGTACGTGATGTATGGACACCAAATACATGTTTGCAGTCTATATGGTAATAGTAGTATATAGAAAATTGATTGCTGAACTGGAGGGCTACTGCAGTAATAATGGAGGACTTGGAAAAAAAATTCAAGCATTCCATTTTCAGACATGGACCATCTTGCTGTAGCTTGTTAAACAATGCTACTCCGGCTATTTATAGTTGTTATCAGTATGCAAGTCTTGGGGAAGTGGCTTGATTAAGTTTTTTTTTGTCAGTTTTTCAAAGCCATTACCCACTGCTGTAATATGTGAGCTTAGGCTCTAGGTTTAATCCTGTTGTTTTTCTCACCAGTGCAGGAGATGTGTTTGTCTTTGGCTCTGCAGTCTGACTTGGATTGTTTCATGAGTATGCTCGTTCTGGAGACTGCCTATGATTCTGATGGATAGATGTTATTCTCTTAAGACACCTGCCCCTTCCCCACCTCCTTTCAGCCCTTTTCAATATAGATTCCTTGAACTGGCTATCCTACTAAGCCATTTTGTGTAGATATTTTAGCGATTTGCTAGAGATTCTTTTATAAAGGAGATTTCTGCGAAAACACTCCAGCTTTGAGCCGCTACACAGGTCAGAGCAACTACCATTGCAGGCACTGACATCACTACTACATGAATGAAAGCAGCATGGTCTGTTTTTTCTCCCATCATCGTGTTTTCTACTCCTTCCTTCTAGTATACTGTAGATGTTTTTGTTCTGCAGCAACATCGTATGTTTTTAGGACTGAAACTTTCAATAATACGATGATATTTTCTTTTAAGCAAATTTGGGGACTTTTAGTTGTTAGGAAACCATCAATGCCAGTAGCAGTATTTGGTTAGTACAGTTACTTAATGGGTGAGAAATTGTGAATGTTATATATATTTTTTAAGGTGCTGAAAAAGAGGGGAAAAACCTTCTGATACCATAGGATAAATCTGCAATGTGCAAATCTACACCTTTCCTCTTGAAATGTGTTTATTCATTACTAGTAGATATTTTTTATAGTGTGTGTTCATGTTTTGGAAAGCTGGCAGTGGAAAAAGTGTCTGGTTGAATGTAACAACACATGGTTTTCTTAGAGGGAATACATCTGTTAGATCTCTGAGTGCATAAAAGTAATGTCAACAGAATCTGAAGCTGTGCGATTTATGACAAAGGATGATGCTCAGGTAATAATCAAAAAAAGCCAAACCCTTGGACATGTCAAATAAAACTTGCTACTTGCTTGTGGACACATCTTTTAAAGAAAAAAGCAAGTTGTTTTCTTTCTTGCCTTACCTGGATAAAATCAGAAGTTTCTGTTGCTATGTAAAGTAGCTTGTATAAATGTGAGAGTGGATTTCCTGTTAAGTTTCTTTTTTTCACGATACATGAATATTTTGTATACAAGGAGGGTGTAAATGACTTCTGTATGATTCAAACTTGACACTACTCTCAACAAATGCTTTGATTTGTTTAGTGTTAACTCTGGTGATACTATAATATTATGCTTCATATTTTTCTAACTTGCACATTTTATAGCACAAACTTTTTCCGTATCAAGTTTTAAAGACAGATGTTAGTTTTAAGGACGTATGAAAAATACTGTAATCAGTTTGGCTGTTAAGGGTTCCCAATGTCTTTTACTTCCCAAAATAACTCCTGAAATGTTGCCAGCATTAGTGAGAAAGGAGTTACAAAAGATGCAAAACAACTGCATAACCCAGTTGTGCATAAGAAGTATATGTATCTGGTTTTAGGCTAGTGGAGTGAGGAGTGGAGTCAAACAAACAATATTGTTGATCTCTAGACTTGTAAGGGATGTCAATATTAAAAAAACTACCGAAAATTTGGACTTCAAAAGGCAGAACTATTTCAAGATCCCGATTCAAGCCATCCAGTATTTTGGCATCATAAGCATTTATACCAGAGATCAAGAAGATCTTTCCTTTATTTCTAACAAATGTAGGTAAGGAAGTAATTTTTGTGACACTTCCTATTTCCTGATCCCTGAATAATAGCAGTATTCCCATAATTGTATGGCCAAAACAGTTTTGCTCCAGCTTTGTCCTTTTCTTCCCAAAATAGCTTTCATTGGAATATAATATCATGAAATAAAAGACTCTGGCTAAATTTGATCCAGTTGTCCTGAACTCAGAGGCTTTTTAGCTGCATGTTTTCACATGACTGTAAATGAGAATGGTGTATTAGACATCGTTAATAAATATGCTTTATAAAACAAAAATAATTGAGCTTCTTGCAGATGTTAAACTACAGGAAAGAAAAATAGGAAGGTCTTTCTTCAATGAGCTTGAATAGTACTGTAGTAAGGCATTAGCTATGAAGAAAGAACCTCCCTACCTCATGGAAAAAAGCAACTTAAGAAGTATATGTATATACCTGTTCTAAATCATGACTTGACCTTTAATTCTCATTCTTTGGACGTAAGCAAATATTCGTGTGTTACATATGGCAAAACTGAAGTTACTTGCCAACATCTGTGCCTAGTAAAACAGTGTGTCAAATACTGAAATTTGGTTTTTGAGATTCATGGTTCCTGTGTTTTGTTGTTTTCTTTCCCATGGGGGTGGGGTGAATGGAGGTTCATAAAATATGTTTTAAAATGCAGGGAGGGTAGATCAAGGGAGCGTATCTTAGAATCTTACAAAAAAGTCAGTGTTCACCAAGTCTAGACTGCTACATTGCAAATATTCACAGTGCTAGTTATTTTTAAAATGGGTTTTGTGCTACTGCTCTGTATCATCATGAAAAAAATAAAAATAACTTCACAATTACTGCATCAGTTTCAGTTCAGTCTAGACTTGAAAGCAGTAGTTTTAACAATGCAAAATATATTGGAAATACAGTATATGCTCTTCAGTGTTACAGTTTAAGTAAATATCTGAAATACTTTTTTAATGGGACTTCACCAGTTGATTAATTACCTGAATCTGAAGAAGATTATAAATTTTTTTAACCTGCAGTGAAAAATGAAAGTTTCTCTTTAAATCAGTTGGTAATTACTTCAGTAGAGAAAAGTGTTGCTAGCACTTGACAAAATAGGTTTCATGGGTTTCACATATGTGCAGGAGAAGTTGGTAAAATAGTAGGGTTTAAACATCAACTAGCATTTTTGAATAAAAATTTTTGGTGCAAAAAAATGACTCTATGTTAAAGATACAAAACTGGAAAATTTTGCTAAATAATTTAACTTAATGATCATCATCTTGCTTTAGTGTTAGTTTATAAATGCATGTTTCTCTTAGTCTTTCAGTGCTGCCTGCCATGTAAATATATAGTGCTTAAACAATGGCTTAAGGCATTTTCAGGCAAGTAAAATATTATTTACATCTCGCCATTAGAAGAGATACACCACAGCGACTTGTCAGCCTGAGATTATCTGCTTTTCCTTTGTGTCACCATTTTTAAGGTTTAGGTGATTGCAAAATGAAGAGCATTGGAGATAAGGGTGAAGGAAAATGGGTGTTTGTACTTAATCTAATTCTGAGTAATAATTTTTAATGTGTATTTACTTCCCCAAAATTAGATAGTCCTTCAGATATGCTTTTTTTCCCATCTGTTTTGACTCTGAAGTTCATCACTACTATTTGTGTTACAACTAGATTTGAATTGGGAATTAAATGCTAAAGTGTAAAAATAGTTGATGGGGTACTGAAAGGGGTCGGAGACTTCTGTAGTATGGATACCACACAGAGTATCGTGATATAGTGCGTAACACCTTTGGAACGGCGAGTCAGGCTCTTCAGCTCTTACTTTTCCGAAGCTGAGATTGCGTCCATGGAATCCCTCATCCATGGTTGAAAAAAAAAAAACAACCCCATGCACTCTCAGGAACGTTTTCCTACTCTCCCAGCTGTGTGAGTTTGGACTTAGGACCAGAGCTGTTGTGTTACATGGCCCCCTTGGATTGTCTGGTGATAATTTTGCTCAGACAGTGTCTCCTGTTAGCAGGACAGAGGAGGACATGCAGCTCCTGGAAGCCTGTCTTGGAAGGAAACACAGTCAGGCCATGTGAGTCTATGCAGGGGAGTGCCCTCAGCCTACTGTCTCAGGCCTTGTAATACTGTCTCTGCCCTGGGTGTGTTCATTTCTCCTCCTTTGGTACATGCACTTCCTAGCTGCTGCTGCTGATTGCTGCCAAACTATTGACTGCCACCCTGTTAGATTAGTTTTCTCTGACAGGGAGAAAAAACACTCGGAAGGTGTGAGTGTCTACACTCAAGCAGTAACAGTTTTCTGCACAAAAAAAATTATAAATGGAGATTAACCTAACCAGTTGGTTAGGTGAGTGAAGATGGTTAGGTCAGTGAGGGTGGATTTGATGGAAAGTTTTCATTTTTTTGTCGTAGTAGATCTCTTAATTAGCTTTCCATAGTAGATATTGTTGCTTTGGAGATTGTATATACTTCCCAGTAGGTCATAAAATGTTACAAGCTAAAGTTTTGAAACCTTAGTGCAAGGTACTGTATTGGTTACACCACCTTATTTAGTGTTGCATATGCCCCAATGATAAATGATGTTGGTGTTCATAAAGGCTTAACTTTGACCGTTGCTAGTGTTAAATTGAGGAGCAGCTGTTTGCAATGGATATTGTTTTCAGAATCAAATACAAATGAGTGATTAACAGCACTGATTCTTACATGCCATTTATTTTGCAAAACTTGAAACTAGCTTAACCTAAATTACACTTTCTGTTTCCTCTTTAGGAAGGAAGTATCTCGTATTTTGCTTGTAAGAGCGGTGACTTAAGAGCAGTATGACAGTAGTTCTGTCATGGCTTTTGAGTAGTCTAAAATGCGCTGTAGAATGTTTTCTTCTCAGTCTGCTGTGAGATAGTCTAAACAAGCATAAGAATTTAAGTGTGTCATTCCTTGAACAGTGCAAATCATCTGTTTGAAGGCTAGCTTCAGCCTCCTTTCTCATGTTCTTACCACCAGGCATTAAGCAATGTTGTAGACATGCTTCTGAATTTCAAGAATTAACACTTATATCTGACTGACCGGTCATTGCAAGATCACTGGCATTCATGCATGAATTTGAAACTAATTTCTCTAGCTAAATTAATTTTGATATTATATAGTAAGGATAAATCTGTCTTTTAGAAATGTTTTCTGTAACAGTAATTACTCAGTTGTGAACTGATTAAATGTATGGCAGTGTGGGTATTGTTATATTATGTGCCTTTTTATCTCAGGTGTTTTGGTGTACAGTGCCTATTCTGGAGTTCTGAAAAAAATAATTAGTAAAGGTTGGCTAGCTGGATTACCTGGGTATCTATGTTTTAAAAAGTCTTTATGATTAGAAAAAAAACCCCAAATATTTCAATATAGGTGCTTAGACTGCAGTACTAAAAAAAGTTAAAAATTCTAATAATTTCTCAACATTTGTTAGCATTTGGGGAACAAGCTATCATTTGGAAATAATGTGTTCTTACCAGAAAACAAGTTTTGGTTATTCAGTGTTCAATTACTAGCTAATTCAATTAATTACAGTCTGCAGAAATTACCCTGTCAATACAAACCCCACTTCAAATGATGTCATGCAGTCAGCAGGTGGCTATTAGGGAGCAGATTACCTAAGTGCAGATAGAAATGCCCAGGTTTGTGAACATGTAGCTCTCAGGGATAACAGTGCAGTTGCTTTTCTTAGATGAAGTGCTGTACCCATGCTGGATCAGAAGTGTTGCTGGATTAACCTTGAAAATTTTGCGCTGCATTCCCATAACTCAGGCCACAGAGACACTGCGTGGAGGAGCCAGCTCTACAAGAAATATGGGTTTCTGTAGTTATTTAACACAGTCTCAGTACCACCTCTTCCGCACGTCACTGCAGAGCTCCCTAGCCCAGCAGGACTAGAAGATGTTGGTGATTTTAGCAGGTATCAGAGTGGTGCTGTCTATGCTCTGGAAAGGTTTGATGAGTGTAGTTCAGATTCAGTGCTGAGTGTCAGCTAGTCGGTCTTTTTGGAGTTTGGAGCCCTGGAAAGTACATTATGAAAACCAAGTGGCTTTGCAGCATTGATTGTGTGAGCTAGGTGTCACAGCACCGTATTCAGCATATATTATTCTAAATCTCTGTCATATGTGATAACTTTCTGCTTTTCAAAGCAATAAAGAGTTGAGTTGCTCACTGAAAGTTAAACCCAGATTTACGCTGAGCGTCCTGGAACAGACTTTGACCAGTTTGACTCTAAAAATATCAGCTAACTGCCGAAGAATGCAGAATGAGACTTAGGTTTACACAGTAGTTGGAAAGCTGCCAGGTTAAAGGAGAAGCTGTCTTCACAGAAGTAAATTTCTGTTCAAGGTCTTAAAATCTTCATTCTTAACTGATAGCTATGTTTGCTTAATTGTGGCAATTGATAGCGGAATACCCTTACACTTCCTTTCTCTCATACTCTGATTCCTCTGGTATTTCACCTTCGGTAGCTCCTTTGTTATACCTGATACCCTGCCTGGAATAATCATCTTTGCAATGTTTTCTTCACCCACAAAGAAACCATAAAATACATTTGAAATACTTGCTATTCCTTTCAAAGGGAACAAGGAAAAGGCCTGATCTGGAAAATAAAAAATTCTCATGGGCAAAAATGCAATTAACTCACGCATGTTTAAAACCAATGTGTATTTGAGAAATGTCCATACAAGGAAGTAATTGGAGATATACTCAATGGAGAATATTGTCCACATGGAAGATCCAAATAAACTTTGGGCATTGCTGTAGAAAGGCTCATTCTTTCAAAATAACTTGTATAGCGAAGTGTGCAGTCCATATATTATTTAAAATACTCTGTAAAACTGTTCTATAGATTTACCTCAATTTCTTAAAAAGAAGAAGGGTATTCAGATGATTGGAATTGCATGATTTTGTTTATTGGCTTGTATATCCTTTAATATGAAGTTGAAGGATGCAGGGAGGTGTTTTGATTGCAAGATTTATAGTAGAAACTTAGACTGGCCACATTGAAGATAGAAGTTACCAGCTGCTACCAACTCAAAATTTGGGAGCAGCAGAAGAAATGGGTGTGCTGACACTGTACATAAAATAAGTGTTAGAACTAGCCTTTGTTTAGTCATGCAAATTTGCATGGATATCCAGCAAAAGAAGAAAATCCTACATAGACATACATTTAAAATTCGTAAATCGGGAGTAGAGTTGTGGATCTCGGAAGTAGTTTGAAGATTTGTCTAAACAGGCTTGCTCTGCCTTGAATAAAAAGAGAATCTGTTTTAATGAAAAATGTTAATACTATTGGAGTCTTTCAGACATCAGAAAAGTTCAAGGATGTGATCTGATTGCACAGACACTTACCTCAAAAAGGCTGCTAGGAATAAGCAGAGAGCCTGCAAGAAAGAGCAGGAAGAACTGATAAAAATGTCATACTACAAATCAAAAGGTGAACCTTAGCTGAGAATTGTTAAAACATGAACAGGCTTGGACTCCGTGTGCTTTAAGTCAGATAATAGAAACATGCAGATTGAAAAATGAGAAAAAAGTAGTTGTAACCGTTTGGTACCAAGAAAATAAGATCTGAGACTGATTTGCTAGAATGTATGGTTTCAAAGTCAGTGCCAAGGAATAGTAACTACCATGGCAGAGGAAATAGCACAGATACTTATTCAATGCTTTGTGCTCACCAGAACAAAGTCTAAGAAATCACTTTCCATAAGGACAGTGATTTTTAACCCAGAAAGATAAAAAACCCCCAAAATTGTAAGGGACGAGGATAATTTGGAATTAGGAATTACCAAGACTGTGATAAATACAGATTGCATATTTCAGTAAAGCCAATTCAGAGATGTCCACTGCAGGATTCTAGAAAAGCCTACTCAGAAGTTGACACTTAACCTTCAAATTTCTGAGAAAGACGTGTTAGTAGGAGTGACACCTTTTGAGAATAGATAACTGAGAATAGCAGATAGAATGCCTATATTTTAAAAATGTGAAAAATGTTGTGTCCAGTTCTAAAGTATAGAGAACTATTGGTGAAACTTCAGAAGAAATTTGAAGGGATGGTGGAAACCAGGGGCAAATAAGAAAGTGCAAAATGACCTTTCCAAATGGTGTTATGCTAACCTGGTAGTTTTGATAAGAAAACTGATTTCCTAGATGGGAAGTAGATCTTAACTGTTTAGGCAAATTTTGAAATTGGGGTGATGAAACGGTTGATGAATATTGAGGGATTTAATTAGTACTCAGGAAGATTATGCAAGAAGAGTTTAAGAACCATGGGAACTGAAATAAATTTAAAAAATGAAATTTAAAAGTAAAAAGTGGAAGTTTATATATGTGAGGTTGTACTTGAGCAGAGTATCTTTTTCCTCGAAGAAAGAGCGTCTGATTTGAAAATTCTAGAGGGTGAAGTTGGTGATGATGAGATCTCTAAAGTTCCAGCATGAAGTGACTGAGAAAGTACTGGGCACGGGTCTGGTCTTGCATGAAGAGCAGCTGGCCACACAGCAGGGGCTGCTGAGGCTTTTTATGGGGTACTGCACACCATTTTGGTGCTCCACAATTCAAGAAAGGTGAAGTCAAACTGGAGCTGACTCAGAGAAGGACACCCAGGTTAGGAGTTAAACTGTGTGATGCCAAAAAAGGTCAACTCTTGAGTAAAAATACAGTTGCTTTGTCAGAATCCAAGTGAGCAAGGAAGGGAATGAGTGGGTAGGTTGGTTTGACAATGTAAATATTTATGTATTAAACTATATGAAGGCCTAAAACCATAATGAAAAAAAATCCTGGGTTATTTTTCCAGCAGGAATTGTGAGAACAAAATAGTCAGCTGCTGTAAAGATTGAGTTTGTACTCTGTTTTGAAGTGATTATGTGTTTTGTCAGTGATACCTGTGAAGTGGGCTCCAAATTTCGGAAGTTATTTCTAGTCGTTTGTTTCTATGTCTTAACTGATAATGAAAAGATAATTTATTTAATCATCAAAGTTGAGAATTCGCATTTAAGCAGTCAGTTTTAATCTGGTTTTACACTTCTATTTTTCAATTTTTTTTTCAGAAAAAATGTATTATTCTTTAGTATAATTTGCTCTAGCTAGGATAATGCTTTCTATCTAATAATTGGTGATCATTATGATGGCATTGTATAGCCTCTGTACATTGATTACAGTTCTTTGTGTATTTTGATTATGAAAATGGTGAGTTGTGCCTTCTGATTTGTTTTATTTATTATGTCCAGCTGCACTTTAATGGAAAGAAGAATTAGATTAAAGGTTTACAAACCCCTTACATATTCTTAAATTTTAAGTATTGTTGTTATAACAACAGAAATAATCCCTTCAGAGTCATCAAGTTTATTTGAAAAAGTTGGTAGTTCCTTCAGTTAATGAATCAACTGCGTGTTTATAATGACCTTTGATATTTTAATTATTAATATACTGGAAGAAAAAATAACACCCCAAGCTTTAGTGCTGTTCTTGGTTCCCACTTTGGTTCTCAATATTGGATACATATAATAGATGACTCAGTAGATCTAAATTATGAACTAAAAGGAGGGGAATTCTCTGTTTCTGCTGAAGTGTCCAGCAATTAATGGATAGTGGTTTCAATGTGCTTTTTCCCAAGTACTTAGCTGCTGAGCTCCCATCAAATTTGTTTTAACTTTATAGTACGAATATTTTTAGATACTTTATTAAACAATACTGAGTTTAGGTATTTGTGTAGTATTCAAATTTGAAGTAATAATCTTACAAAGAAAAATACATTCTAAGAATATGAAATACGTAAAAATCGGAAAGGTTTGGAATTAGTGTTTTTTACCTATATGGCATCCTGTTAGAAGAGTGCCAAGTGTGTAGGTTACATTTGTTGAACAAAGCAGGCTTTTGTGACATGAAATGCTACAGGTCCTATACATGCCAGCAGTAATCCTTGGTGGATGAATAATTTAACTTTAGTTGGCTGAAACTTTCTGCCATACGGTTTGTTTACTTTTCTTGCGGAGATTAGAGCCTTCTTTCTGTGTTTGATCTGTAAGGATAATGTTGATTTTAAATGGAGGAGTTTTGCTGTGAACAAAATCTGACTTCTGAAAGATATTCGTAGTCACATTTTACTTGACCTGTGGTTGAGGGGAATAAGGGACATGAGGCAGAGACGTTGCTTCAACCTATATGCATAGGCAACCAGGATTTTGAGTCAGCTGCAGGTCCAGTGAAATATGCCTTCAAATTCATCCATGTGTTCTACTGCATCTAGTGTCCATACTAGTGCTGTGCACTGTGCCTTCCTGTGCAGTTGGGTGAGCAGAGCTGTATGTCCTTGAAGAGTCGTGCATGAAACCTCCTTTATGGAAGGAAATGCCTTAGCCTATGGGTTGTATTCAGTGACTAATCAGAAGACCTCTTCCTTTTCTAGATGGCTTTGTCATAGCTATAAAAGATAACTCAATATAGTTGATTCCTAAATCCCTTGCTGTGGGTCAGTGTGTACAATTTTCCTTTGAAGGAACAAGCTGGTTTTGTTTTATGTTTTTTTTCCCAGTATAAATTACCTCCTGTCTTTATAGACTTCTGTTTCTTGCAGTTCAGTCTGAATTCTCATAAGCCTTGTCATGTACAAAACCAAATCTGCTCTGACTACCAGACTGTAAAATGATCTGTGTGGAAGACTGGCTCCCCTTTATTTTTATTTTTTTTCTCCCTGAAAAATTTTGGATGTAGAAAGCACATCATTCATGGACCTGGATCGCTGAAAAGATCTTTGCTCTCATGAAGTAGCCCGCTTTCTGTTTGCTCTGTTTTGGTTGTTGGAGCCTTGGTTAGATTATGGTGCTGTTCTGTGCTGCCTTTTATTTTTTTTCTTCAGTTAGGATAATGAGAGGAAATTAGAGTGGATTGTGTCAGTCTCTTTAGAGTAGTAACTTCAGAATGTCATCCCTCTTCATTTTTAGTCATTCTGTCTCAATTTCTAAAGATGGAAACTGGGGAATAATTTCTGAAGTTGATACAACTGAACCAAAACCAGTGTGGTGCACATAATGAAGACAGACGTTTTAAGGAGCTGAATGTAAAGTACTTTAGAGATATAGTGGAAGGTAACTGAAAAAGACTGTCTCTTCTTATATTGTCTTCGAATTATAATTTTAGTAGCAAAATGCTGTACTGCCTTTTAAATGTTTGAAAAAGCTAGTATTTTTCCTTTTAAAAATCTGTTAAAGAGATTAAGCTATTTAACTTGAAATTGTGAAGGAAGAGTGCAGTAACGTCACGTTTTTTTCTTTCAATTACATACTAGGGTGTTGTGGGCTTTTTTAAGATGCTATTTAAAATCCTATTTTTTGTTATTTTGTTTGAACAGTACATGGCAAACAGCGTGCTCTTTGTTACTCTGCACCACTCTGAACTGTTAATGCAGTCATGCAGCCAGTTAGCAGATTGGGTCAGAAACAAGTCTGTCAGTCACTGGCAAATGGGAAATGTCTTTTGAGCCAATGGATCTCTTTACTCTTCTGGAATAAAACTTCAGGGGACCCCAAATCCCTTGTTAATCTTTTTCATGAGAGATTTTGGCTCCAATTACAAGAGAAAAGCCTTCTTGAGAATGAAGATTGAAATATTTTTTTGAAGTGGCCTCTAAATCCCCATTATTCAATCTTTTTCCTGGCTCAGTCATAGAGACAAGTTCTGCAAATTAAACATGCACCAGTTTGACCATCTGCCTACATAATCAGGGCAGGAAAGACCAATCAGATATGCATTCAGGTATCAACACAGTGTCACTATATACTTGATTAAAAAAAAAAAAAGAAAAAATCTCCCTTGACCAGACTCTTCAGAGACAGAGTCCTCTTGAATCCAAAAGTCTACTTTTGTGATACTCGGAATCGCTGTCCAAAGTAAGCAAGAGCAAAGGTATCCCTTTTTCATGCTTGTGCAAGGTGTAACAGGAGATGGGATTTTTAACTAGAGGTGTAGGACAGTCATCAGGAGCTGCTGTGGGAAATGTGATCAGGCCATCATTCTTACGGGTCACTGTGGGTCACCATTCCTTAATATCCAACTTTCCATTTCTAGTTTTTGATTTCCTAGACTGCATTCCCACATAATTCATTATTTTAAGGAGCATTCACACAGGCACTTCTGCATCTCACTATGTTTGTAGATTGTTGTAAATTTGTTGTCATATCTAGTGGGAATATCCTAGAAATACCTGGTACTATTTTATGGTGCTATACCCGGTCTCTGAATATCATTTAAGCCAGACTGCTTGAACTCTGACTTGTGGCTCTTGAAAAGAGTCTTAAGCAGACTAGAATATCCATCCTAGTGAGTCCACCCAGGAGTATTTTTGGAGAAAATTCTTTTGAAATTAGTATTTATTTCCTGGGTAAAATCTGAAATTCTTCTGGAATGGATGAGTCCTAAACTTGGGACTCATTTCACTAGTAGCTTGTAACTGGAAAGTTGTGCAGGGTGCTAGCAACTAAACTGAAGAGAAGCAACATCTCATGAAAATTTATTGTGGAATTTAGTACTGATATTTCATGGTGTCTCAGGTTAATAGTTTAAGTTAAAGAAGAACTTTCAAGGAAAGAAATTAAGAAATTACTGCAAAAACATTGTCTAATGTTTTGGCGGGACAGTGTCACAATTAGCTGACGTCGGTAATGAAATGACAATATTAATACTCCCTATTTTTGGAGAAGAACGAATTTTATTTTTATTTCATGTTTTTTACTCAGAGAGGAGTCTATGTTATTTGAGACATTCTTAGGATAATTTTAGTCTATTTAAATTGGTTATATCTGTGTAGGTACATGAGTGGAAAAGTTTTGGCCAAATTTGAACTGCATTGGCTAACTTGGCATTGGTTGAAAGCAACATGAGAAGAAAAGATGCTGACAGTTGAGCTCTGGTGGACTAAGCTGAAGCAGTTTTTTTAATGCTACCAATGCTAGCTGTCACTCATGCTCTTCTGCTGCAGGTGATTTTCCTCATTGCACATGTGGCACAAAGCTTTATTTAAGCTAAAAATGGACTGTGAACATGGTTTTCAGATTATGTGCAGGTTAGCTGCCTCTATCCTAGATGGGAAGGCAAGCTCTTCATTTTAGAGCTGTAGCAGATGGTTTTATTTGAGCCCCATGTCCTTTTCAAAAGAGCTGTCGTGTTAGTCTCTTACTGAATTACATTTTGCTGTCAGAGAAATGGAAACCTTTTTTCAGTCAATCTAGGTGGTATAACTAGAATTCTCTTTGCTCTCAATGCAGCATGCAGAATCATGATTTCATGCAGTTTATTTTAGTTGATTCCTGCTGGGAGGTGGGATCATGCTGAATTTTGCCAGCTGTATTATTCAGGTGGACCCTTGTGTCATTTTGTGTAACATTCATAACTAGAATTGTGTAGCAATTTGCCCTAAGTACATGCCATTAAAACTTGTGGCATGTTTTAAATAACACGTAGTTTCACAGAATATTCTGAGTTGGAAGGGACCCACAAGGATCATCGAGTCCAGCTCTTAAGAGAACAGCTGATACAAACCCAGAACCTGGGCATTATTAGCATCATGTTCTAATCAGCCAAGCTAATTTCAGTGGTCATGAGGTATTTTGCTTTGCTGCAAACATATATCTTGCTTTTTTAATTTCTGACTGACTTCTGCAGGTAGTTACACTGCTCAAGTGCTGTGATCCTAAGTTTGCTTATTCTGAAGGTAAAGCCGAGTTTCTTACAAGAATTCTCATGTCATTGAGGAAGACAACAAAATCCTTTGACTTTCACTGCAGTAAAATCCATTCATATGCTTGGGATATTGTTAGATGAGTTTTAGTCTGAAACTTGGAGAAAATCAGTCTGCAATTTTAGAGATTTCTTAATATTTGCTGAAGCCTTTCTGAATGCTAAAGTCTGTTGGCTATCTTCAGTAGCTGTTGAAGTGCTTCAGCTCTTTTGATACTCTGAGAAAACTGGAGCATGGTTTCCAGCCAGAGAAAGTGATTTGGGCTGGAGAAGGAGATTCATTGGCATTCCATTGATAATGAAAGTTTGGGGAGAATTTATGTAGTAGCTCCCTGGAGTACTAGGAAGCCAGACTTACGATGAGTTGAGAAAAACAAGATGAAGAAATAAACCGTGACAGCAGATCTAATATTTAGAAGACAATTTAAGCTGATCTGATCTGCCACTGTTGGGGTACAGTACAGTTTTGCTCTCTGGGGCATCCTGTCATCTCCAAGTACATTACTGTACAAGACAGTCAAATGCTAATTTGCAAAAGTTCCTTCATACGTCATGCTTATAGAGCCCTTCTTCCCTACTTTTTATGATCTAATGATACATCATTAAAGATGAGGAGCCAGAACTGTTATTGAACAGACCACTGCTGCTGCTGTTCTGGCTTTCCTGGTTGTTTCTGCCACTTACATTGTGCCTACTCTGCTGTAATGGGAAAAACCATGTACTTACGACTTTGGGGGGGATGCACTTTAGTTTTCATTGTGTTTAACTCAGTGAATTACTTTGCCAGGTGGTTCACACATCTGTGCATGCCATCTCAAAGGATTCTTTGCTTTTAATAGTTCAAGGATCTTTCTTAAAATGCAAATTTGTCACACTTGTCACACTTGGAATCCTATAACGATAGATACATTTGAAATGGTAGGGATTTGATTTATAGATAAGGCAGTCAAAAAAATTACAGTATAGAAGGCAGTATGATGATACATTATGTCATGTCCAATTCACAGCGTTACTTAGAACTCTTCACCTGAGTAGCTAATGCAGTGTTTCAGCCGGTCTATATTTGTCTAAGAGGGCCTGTTTTAACATTATCATGTTCATATATCATAAGATAACTATGCTGTATTAGTACAAGCTATACCCTAATTATGCTGGATGCTATATATCACATTGAGGATGAACTCTGCCTTTTGAGATCCATCAGTTCTAGGTGATAAACATAGAAAATGCTTGTGATGGCCAGTGGCCATGTTTGGACTCAGAAGTGTTCCAGCAGGTCTGCTCTCATGTTCTGAGCAGTGAGTAGGCTTTTGGTGGGTCACATCAGTGCATAGCATAGTGACTAACTTGGAGGTTATATCACTGGTGAATTTCTTTTTTTAGGGGTGAACAAAACAGACAGTAGCTGCAGTGTAGGGCTTAGGTTGGCTAATGTGAAGTCTAAAAAATGAGTATATGAAGTCATTTTGCCTAAAGGACAAAGCAAGACAATCCAGAGAGCATGCTGTAAACCTCTGTTCTTTCCCACATCAATCTTGTGAATCACCCTGCACTTTGCTCTCCAAATGCAGTGCAAAAAAAATTGTTCCATGAGCTGGGTGGATGGGGAGAGAAGTACAGGGAGGAGCCAAGGAGTGCAGGCACAATGATGAGTGAAAACAAACAAGACAGCTGCTCTGACCTGAGCTCTGTCAGAGGGAAAGACACGTCACACTCTCAGCTTGCTAAGGCCTGTAGTAGGATCTTGTAAATAATATGGACTGTATTTAAATTATGAAATAATGTGGAAAAGAGAATAAATCTGATATGTGTCTTCTTAACAATCATAATTTTTGTCGTGATTTGTATTTTAGTATTTGGAAAGTTAAGCAAGCTGACTTAAAACGTGCTGTACTGTGTTATATTTTGTATTTCTGTGTGTCTGGCTTTCCTGAGTTGCATCATCACTGTATTTAAATTTGCTTGATGTTTTTTGCTGATGAAAATACATAGCATAAGTAGCCCAGTTCTTTGCAGATATGAAAACCTTAAGCATTGGGGCTTTTGTAACTGTTAAATTTTCCGATTTCTATTTGTTTTGCTCCTTTGTCTGATGTTATTTGCTTTGATGTGATGGCATTCTTTCAGCTTGGCATTTAGACAAAGGTTTCTGATATGTTCTTGCCATTGTGTGTCATAGCTAGCTTTTAACATTTCACATCAAATTTAGCCTGACTTTTTTGTTGGTTTTGTTCTGGTTTTCTGCAGTGGACAGGCCAAAATCCCAGCAAATCAGAACTTCTGGTACCATAAGGCGAACTTCTTCTTTGGACACAATAACAGGACCTTACCTCACAGGACAGTGGCCACGTGATCCCCATGTACACTACCCTTCATGTATGAAAGATAAATCTACTCAGGTAAAAGCTGTAAAACAAGACAACAGAGATGTGTCGTATAATTCATGTCTGCTCAATTTAATTCTGAAGAAATGTGGGTTCACTTAATTTTATTATAAGTATGAAACCCTAAAATAGGTTACAGTAGTCTTTTTTTAATTGGTGCTAATGCAGTAACATGGTATGCAACGATAATATGTTTATGCTTTTAGAAAACATTTGTTAAAAATAATTTTCTCTGTGTGGGCAGATCTGTCAAGGCTAAATAAGCAGATATCAATCTCAGCCTTGTATCTGGTTTATTTTGAAGCTGCTATATGCAAAATTGTGCTGAGTGTTATTTAAGAAAAAGAGTCCGTATAGCAGTGGCTGACAAACTAAAGATTTTACTAAATCGTGGTAATAAATCTGTTGGTCTCAAAAAGTGTATTTGTGTGTGTGGGAGGGTATGGAAAGGCTGTTGAGATTATTGATGGCCTGATACTCTTGTGATAGTCTTATTCTCTTCAGGGCTCAGTCCTTAGTAGGAGCCTCTGGCAGGTAGGCTGCTGGGTCATTCAGCTGCTCCAGTGCTCTTTGGCTAGAAAGGTGAATGTTCTTTCTTGCCTGCTTCCTACTTGTGCTGGAGCTTGTTGCCCACAAAGATGATCACTGTCAAACAGATTAAAAATACATAATTCTAACACAACACCCTCCCATCAATTATTATTAAAGGAGATGCATTCTTGTTTTTTCAGTAGTGCTTTTGGGGTTTGGAATAAGCCATCTGCGTTTGTTTTCCAAACTAAATTGGAAAGTAGAAGAAACCAGCTCTCCTTAGTTATATTTTCAAGCTAACCGGCCGTGTAGGTTTGGTTATTAAATCAGTTGCTTATCTCTTGTGCCTTGATTCTGGTCCATAGTTATCATGGATCTTGAAATAGGTTCTGTGATTCTAGTCTTTTGTGTTAATACTGAATTTCTCAGAACAAGTTAGAATGTATATATAAGTTTCCTCATTTCTAAGATACGGTGTCATGCAACACAGGAAGCCCTTTGATGGGGTAAAGATAAGCACAGAATGCTTAGAAAAATAAAAAAAAAGGTCTGTATGTTTCAGAAATTTTGCTTAATGAATTTGAGTTAACTGATGATTAAAATGTTCCAAGAAAATATTTAGAAACTGTAGTGAAGACCCTTTGAAAAATGCTGTCTTCACGTCCTGCTTATTTTGAAACCAGACAGTTGTAGCAAAAAAGTAACAGTAATATTTACTGTCATGAAAGATCTACCTAAAAAACCCTTAATCCTGGATTTATTTTCAAGGTGCCTTCCTTTCACAATGCTATGCCTTTAAAGTCTTTCTGTTTTGAAAACATAGTTTTCATTCAGCAGATTTTCAGTAGCATGCTTTGTAGTTACTGTATTTCTCAACCCCTCTCTTAAAAATATATATCCATATCAGTCCTTACAAATACCCTTATGAATAGAAAATTTAGAATATTTAAACATTCACAAACAAACCTTTTCACTAGTTACAGAAAAGATAAACAAACTGTTCTATAAATATTTGATCTCCAAGTATTTGGCAGTAAAATTGCTTTCCTAGTGAGCTTAAGTAAGTGTTCAAGTTATGTGAACTGTTGGCTGCCTCCCTTTGCCTCATTCAGAAACTAAAAATGAAGTTTTACCTTTTCAGCATAATCAAATATAACAAAGAGGAAAGGCGTACTTTTGTCATTATGAAATGAAGTATTCTTTCAAAGGGATAGGAGCAGGGAGATCTTTGTTTGGATTTGTGGATATCTTCTAGCAAGGAATTATATTAGCTGTCTTTTTATTCAGATGATGCCAATAGCAAGCATTTGTCAGTGTTTAAGTTGAGTCACTACTTGGGACTATGAATATGTAAAATGGAACAAGCATATTGATTTGCACATTATTGCCAGTTTGAGGAAATTTTTTTGCTTGGTGGTTCCCCCCCCCCCAAAATAAAATGCTCACTAGGGAGGCTTGTAGATTATCATAAAACACTGTCTAATGTTTTGGTGTGTGTCTGGGTTTTTGTTGTTTGAGCTCTGTGTAGTTTGAAGTATATCTAATTTCAAGAACTAAGGATGAGTTCCAAATTGTTGATATGATGCATGCGTAGCAAATTAAGTTAAATAAAAAGATGATAATGAAAATCAGTAAACCATTTTTCTGTATGAGCATGTTTCATTGGAGAATAAATTATCTCTTGTTTAACTTCTAAATTCATGAATAATGCTGTCAATATAACTTACGTTATAGGTGGAATAATTATTTCTCTTTCAAGGGTATGTTTTGTTCCTAGTTAAACAGTAATCTAAAATCCAAATTTTGTGCAGTTTTGTTAAGGTGGTGATTATGACTGTTCCAAGTTTCTTAGAATTCTTGTTTTTAAAAAAAGAGTCAATTTCTGGTGTTCATGATGATCAGGTGAACCTTTAATGAGTTTTATTCCAAGTCCTTGTTTCCACTTAAGTTCTTTAAACCCGTGTAATGCTCGTGAATAAAATATTTCTTCATAATAATGGAAGGGAGGGAGCAAAATTTTGTTTGGTTTAGTTTTTGTCATATCTTGGAGAACAGGAACTACAGTTCATATTTCTGAGTCCCTCTTACTTGCCCCAAGTATTTTGACTGAAAATACAGAAGAGAAGTGAGATGGTAGTGTTTGCTTATGCAAGAATACACTGTAACACTGCATTGTGGTATTTATGCAATTCATATTTCTCAGAATTCTGTATGTATGTTTGTGTGTGTATGTGTGCATATGCATACAAGTAGCTGATCTTTAAGGAGCAGCATGTGGTAGATAATCAGAGCTATGCAATTGTATTTAGTAGTATTTTAAGTATTTCAGAAATGCAGGTAAACTTCCTATTATAGGAAGTTACACGTGTTGATATACTTTGTGATCTCCTTCCTGAGTTCCTCCATTGTCCTACTTCCCTCTCCTTTTGTAAAATCTGAACTTTTCATTAAGGGCACTTAAAACTCAGTATAACTTCTTTCCCCATTTTTTTCCTCCCTCCCCTTGGAGCCCTGATGGAGTAATTTTGTACACCACTTCTTTATGCTTCATCATTAAAGTATTTTCCCCCTTCGTAGTGTAAGAAACAACTCAATGTTGAAATGGCTGTGCCTAACCTTGTAGTCTTCAGAAAACATTGGGATAATTGTCAGAGTTGAAAATATAGTTATTTGGCAGTAGCTAAGAAATTTAAAAGATACTTATAAAATTAAAAAGGAGAGATTAAAAAGAAACATGATGTTGATATCATAACAAAAATATTGCCAGTTAAAGTTTGTCTGTGTAGTCTTTCTCAGTCTAAATAATACAAAGAAATGAACAAATGGCCAAGTGGTACATTTATTATCAGTGATTTCCAATTGACGACTTAGGCATATCCAGCAATATTGGAATTCCAGTTTTTCTCATTGTATATGACAATTAGGTATTGCACAAATTAAACTGAAGGAAGTTTGCAAAATGCTTTTCTGAATTTTTACTTCTCTCTAAAGAGTAATGCAGAGTTACTAGGCTGGGAATGCTTGTCTAAAATATGTTTTTCTTATGGGTAGGTCAGAGCTTTAATGTAGTTAGCTCTCATTAGACACGTTTTCTTTTGAATAGTTTTTTTTGCTTTAAAATTAAGTCATAAACAAAGAGGTGCTCAGTTCCATGCAGCTTTTTTTATTGGTGTATTAGTTGTCATTGATTTTATGGGATATTTTAATGAAACACACTAGCAGAAAGGACAGGGAATAAGATACATGTCATAGAGCTATGAATTTATCATTGTAACTTTTCTTAACCTGTCTGATGTTTGAGTCATCATCTATAGGCAAATTAACTTCTAACTCCATAGGCAATGTCTTTTTGTAAAGTTTATAGATGGCCTTTGAATGCTTATGAAATACCTGAAAACCCATCAGTTTTTATCTTCTAGTGCTGCTGTTTGGTTTGTTTTGAACGTGGAAGTTCTTCAAAAATATACTGCTTCCCCTGTAGAGCCTAGACACATGCAGATATTCTGGAATGCAGTCTGGATATAGTAATTGGAGTGAAGGGCTGGCAGTAAATGTGAGATATTTAAAGTAGTTCAGTCTTATTTTAGGTTTAAGTAGGTTGGTTTGCTATGCAGTCATTCTGATCTAAGTGGCAAGAGTGTAGGTGTATGTACCTGGTATGGGTGGAAAAGCAAGGCAGGATTACCAAACGTGTTGGAAAATGTGCTGATCTCCACAAGGCTGGGTGAGTTAGAATGATGGTAATTGTGGTTTACATGAGGACTGAAGAGAGCAAACAGATGTGGCATCCTGAGCATGTCCTGTCCCACGTGTCAACTGAAATGGACCGCAAACCTTCACATCTTGAAAACAAAGGATCCATGTCTTGCAGGTGCAGCATGCATTATGTTATGTTTTCAAGGTTCTCCCCCTCAAACCTCAGTTTCATAATACGGACTTGCCGGACTAGTCCTTCTTCATGAAGTTCAGTGCATACTTCTGTGATGCTCTAAATTTCTTTCTGCTCTGAAATGTTACCAGTTTCACAGGTAGTACCTGATGTCTCTTACTGTGAGAGGTACTCTTTGACTTGAGGTGCAACAACTGTGGTTTTGTTTATTGTGATTGAGAAATTTTTCTTCTAATACAGTTCTGAATTACGTTTTGGCTTTAATTATTTTTTTTTTTCAAATGTTTAACACTTGAGAAGTACACTTGCAGCTTCAAATGAAGGCTTCCATTGATAAGCCTGTTTTGTGGAAGTTGTAAATAAGATGAGAAAACAATTTTTATGGAATGTGACAGATTGTGGGTGCTACACACCCCCAGCTTATTTGTGATCTAAACTACAGCATTTATGTCAGATATGAGATGGTCATACATAAACTAAACTTAGAAAAGCAGAATTTCTGTTTGAATGCAACAAGTCTGGGGTGCTTCTGTTTATTTTTTAAAACCTTTTGCTTGAATACAAGGATTTGATGTTACAAACCCAAAACTACTCTTCTTATAATGTGGATTACAATATGTTATAAGCAGCAATTTCTAGGGTTTAAAGAAGGCTACCTTGCTATAATATTCTAGTAACTGCTTATGTTGTATTATTTTCGTAATGCTTTTTCTGTTTTAAATCTGCCTCTAAATAGCGTATTAATATAACATTGTCTGACTTCAGTACTGTGCTGAGAACATCTTACAGTGTTTGTAATCTAATACTGCAGGTAGAATTGGGGATAACAAATAGTCTGCCACCTGTATACTGGGTATGCATATTTTGAAGGGTTGTGTCTTGACTCAGTTTACCACAGGCTGAAAGCACCCGTGTAGTCCTTGTCTCAAGGGAGGTGCTATTTGAGTGGAAGAGAATGTCAGAGCATACTTGAACAAGTACAAAGTTTAGTATTAAGTGAATAGATGTTTTCTGATTTTTATTTTTGATTTCTCAGTAAATCTACTGCAATATAAGGATTCCCACCTCTCCTAACAGTCAGTGGTGTTGTTGATGAAGGTCTTCAGGGAGTGATCTTAGCTTGCGTTTTGTCCTTGCTGTCTGGATCAATATCTGGGTTTATTAAAAATACAATCAGGCTTGTGTGTCCTACATACTTGTTTTTTAACAGCATACTTCTCTTCATTGAGAAAGTCACTTTGGCTTTTTAGATTCTTGATATCTTTTCAGTTAATTAGGCTGTAGTGGAAAGGATATGAGCTTGTAGTGGTTGGTAGATTTAAGCCCCCAGAATGCCTGCTTCTGCTTTATCCTGGTGTTCCCCAAATCATGGAGCAGTGCTGTATTCAGAAAACACTCTTTAGAAGATAAATCTTCTCAGAATTCCCTTGCATTGCTGTTTTTGTGTGAGGATATGGTTCCAGCTGTACTTGGGATATGGTAAAAAACTGTAAGAGCAATTTAAATTGGAAAGTAAATTGTAACAGATTGTGAAAGCGCATGATTTTGTAAAAGTGAAAAATTTTCCCCATTTTCTCTAGTTAAGTAGAAATCTGTAAGCCACTTCAGTGTTTTTAAAAAAAACATTTAAACCCAACAGAATGTTTTTCACACAAATTTCAGGGAGATGCTAAGTACCCAATCTGCAAAACCAAGTAATTATTTAGAATATGGCTCTTCTAAAATGCGGAGCAAGCAGATGCACACACAGGTAGTACATGCATGTGTCAGAGGCTCTGCTTTGGGTCAGTAGAGTTAAGGGTTGCCCGGATGAGGGACTGCCTTGTCTTTCACATGGTTTTAAGTAGCTGTTTTAACTTTTCACATTTGATTTTATTCTTTTTTTCATAACCATGTTATCTTTTGGTTTCTTCCTCAGACCCAGACAGAAGGGGGTATTACATGACAGAGTCATGTAATAAATACACAGAACTCTTAACTTTTTCTTAACTTTTTATATAAAGACTTGTTTTTTCTTTTCTGAGAATGTGCAGGAAAAACTTCAGGATTGATTTTTTTTTTTTTTTTTCTTTTCCATTTTACTTTCTAGTCACCCACACAGCTTGCTGGACCTCTGGATGATGTATTACTGGTCGTGTGAAAAAAGAGAAAAAGCCTCACCAAAAATGTGGAAAGCGCAGGGCTGGCAGAAAACACAAGAGGTTTATGTAGGCCTGTGCACACAGAGACTGAGTGCATTAAATATTAGCACTGATGAGTTAGGTGCTGGGCTTTAGGCTGTGTAATAGTGTGGTGGTTATGAAGGTGCAGCCCATGCTCTGTAATTACGGTTCTGTGCTTGATGGTGTGTGTGTGGCCTGGTTTAACTGGAGTGGCCTGGCCTTGGAGGCGCTGCTCCTGGCTCCCTTTGCAGTGCAGCGAGGATCAGCCAAGTGTTGGTTTTATGGTGTTCTCTAGGGTGATGCTCAGCCTCCTTCCTGAGCCAAACAGTCTGTTATCCTTGTGGGTGCTACAAAAGTTTCTAGATCCTAAATAAGAAGCAAGAGTAAGGAAAGCTATGGAGGAGCAGGGTTTCCGTGCATGAGAGCAAGTCCCTCATGGATGTGGATCCCAGATCCTCTCTGTCCTCTAGGCTGGGGTTCTGTCTCCCTAGAAGTGTCTGCAGTGGTCCCCTCCTTTAAAAACCCCACTGACAAATTGTTGTTTTCAGTGGTATAGTTTTATTTCTTGTGGACTTTTTGTGCAAGATTCAGCTAATACTAGTAGGAATTGTTGGGGGGGGGGGGGGAAGCCCCAACATAAACAGATTTATATTTGTGTGCCTGTAGCTCTGAGTTTTATATAGTTCATGTCCAAAACTCTTCCTGAGTGTTAGATGTTCCCATTGTTCATTTGACTCTCTTGTTCAGGAATTCTGGTGGATAACCTCAATTGTCACAATAGCCTTGTGGCAAATAAGCACAGTAGTTGAGAGTTTGGGCTTTCAGATTCTTCTCAGTCTTGGGGGTTTAACGTTAGCTTCTATATCAAAGGACAGTTCCCAAATTTTTGGGCTTTGAGATATGGCTGGAAAAGGCCTGTCTATGACTGTGCTGCTCATGTAAGTTGGTGCCAAAAATAATAAAAGATCTATCAAGCTCTCTTATCAAGTCAGAGTTAGCAAGAAGGGATTGATTCTGTGGTACAGAGATTGAGGAAGACAGGCGGGAGAAGTGAATCCTGGCTTGAGTGTGTTGTACAATTTTTTTAATCTTGTGGTTTTCTAAACTGTCCACTGAGTGAAATGTAGACATGGGTGCCAAAGCACAGGTGGGAGCAGCCAGGTAAGGTTTTTTGTCAGGCCTCTGATTCCTTCTTCAGTAATGTGCATTGTTCTCATCCTTTGTCAGTACAAGTTTACAAAACTTTGGATTTCTATATTGCTTTTTATTTATTGAGACTATTAGTGCTGCACATCAGATTCTGGAATTTATTCATGTAACTGACACTGCCTAAGGAGTAAAGCAGTAATTTGTGCCAGAAGTTTTTCTTACCTGGAGAATTCACTACAACGTATTTTCTTTTTTCCCTTCTAGACACCCAGCTGTTGGGCTGAAGAGGGAGCAGAAAAGAGATCACATCAACGCTCAGCATCGTGGGGAAGTGCTGATCAGCTGAAAGAGGTGAGAAGTTTTGCACAGAGGAGTCTTTCAAGTTTTGATAAGCCAAAGACATTTTTGAAGCCCTAACTGGAGTCCAGGAAACTGAACAGTTTCCCTCTCCGCTTTTGCATTTGAAACAGGTTTTACCTCCAACCTGAGAGTGTTTAAAGAGTTATTTTATGCTTGTTGGACTTCTTCCTTGCATAGTATGAAGTATTGGCTGTGAAAGAGGGGCCAGAGTGAGCACTGAGGAACCAGCTTCTTGTTGCTTGCTTTCTGTTCAGTGTTACCTTAGTTAGCTTTCTGACCTTTAATGCTGCTCTCCTGAAAGAGGCAAAGTCTCAGGTGGTATGTTAACATATTCTTGTATAGAAATTTTGTTCAAATTTTAGGCTGGAGATAGAAAGGACACCACTTTCACAAATGAAAAAGTGTTGATACAGTACTGGTAGGAGTACTTGAAATGCTCTTTAATCATAAATATTTTGCTGTAGATTACAATTACAACTAGGAAGAACCTACCAAAAGTAAAGTGGATTTGCATCATGAGAAAGTAGATACAGTAAAATGGTCTCCAGCTCAACTGAAATGACAGTATTTCAGTTTTTGTCCCAGCAACCTCTGTTTTGTCCAGAGTTTGAGGAACTAAATCTGTCCAGAACCTAATAAGAGACTACATTAAGCCTCATGTCTCTGTCAGGAAGGGTGTAGCCTCTCTTCAAGAACTGCACTTTTCTTTTCAGAAAATGAATCTTGCAGCATGTTCTCATGAGGTGGAACTTCTCCCTCATACTGTGGGCTTTCTGCATCCTCTTTTCTGACTCCCTGTTGAATAGGGCCTTCAAAAATGAGAAGAAATGTGTCGGTTATCTAAGGAGAAGATGTTAGAGGCAGTATGTATTCCTCTTCTGGGCAGGCATTGATAGAGTAATTGTCAAAAGGAGTGATGCAAGATGAATTACTTGAATTTTAAAATCACATTTGACAAATACACAATTATCTTGCAATACATTGGTTGCAATAGCCTCGTTTTTCGAGATGAGGACCTAGGCCAAAGAGAGGTTGATCAAAAGAGGATTTTGTGTTCCCATCTCACTGAGTACCTCTTATGAAACCTTGATGTATTGGTATATGGGCCTTCAGTTGCCTGGGTGACTTCATCTGCAGCTGTGAAGAAGCATTTGGAATCACAGATTAAGTAACCAGAAATTAGTGCAGAAGGAGTTTCGTGTCTGAGAAGTTTTGGCTTAAACATTACCTATCAGCACAAAGAACTTACAATACACACAGTAGTAGCATCTGTTTTTCTAGGATAATGTTTCCTTGCTTTTACTGAGAGACTATCCTTCATATTCTGGCAGTTCCCTATCAACTTGTGCAACAAGCAGCTCTTCTTCACCACAGGCCTGTGGCTGCCAGTGATAGTGAAACCTTCAGTATGTAAGCAAGTCTCTGCCATTTGATAACAGTGATCCATTGTGCTGGGTTTCCACCCTCTTGGTGTGCTGACCACAAGAGAAAGATAAGAAATGTGTGGCCACTGTGTTTCACAGTTCCTTTTTTCTATAGAATGCACAAGTGAACAGAATAGGTTCTGGGGAAGGGAGTTTTTTCTATCCAAACTTTCAATGGCTGTTCACCACAAAACCTACCCTTGTCTTCTTCAGCTTACAGTTCTTCCCATTCCTCTGTTTTCCTTTCTCCTGCTACGCAGGTCAGTTTTCTTACCTTTCTAGTTCCTTGGATTCATAACCCTGTGTCATTCTGCATGTATCATCCAGCCAGTATTTGTCTACCCTGTTTGAACTCTTACTCTGTTACATTCCACCTCCTTGTCAGTTCTGGTTCTCCATTGTTTGGCTTCTATTTTATCCTTTTCTTTTTCCTTTGCTTCACGTGTAAGCCTGTGTGTGGTGGGTGTTAAGTTCAATACCAACAGTATCTGTACACTCAGTTTCTTTGCACCACAGTAATCTGCAGTTCTTGGAAGGAAAAATTCTCTGGGGTGGTTCTATTCAAACTGTGAAGCCCACGAGAGACAGAATTGCTAACAAATGTAGCTGCCAGTTCCAGATATCTTTCTTGAACATGTGCAAACTGAAATTTTTGCCCTGGCTTCACCAAATGTAAAGATTCTCCCAAGGGACTAGAGGAACACATTTGCACCATAAAGGACCCCCAGGCAAATGTTTGGCTTTTTCATCCAAAACAGTGGAAAACAGAGCTATACAGGTAAAAAGCTAAAGTAATGTGTTCTGGCACATAAAATGGTAAAATCTATTGCAACCCCCTTTCATTTTAAATCACATGCTTAAATAACTAACACTTGTGCTGAAGTCTCTGATGGGACAGAGATAGAAGAGCAGAATGTTATGTGGTAGACATTTGACAAAGCTATGGGCACGTGAAAGCAACAGCTTAAGTAATAGAAATGAAAATACCACCTTCTTCTGGGCAGCTGCATGTTATGTGTAGCATAGGTAACACTGCTCAGAATTTTGAATTGTTTCCCATTGCTTTTGACAGTAAACAAGTGGATAGCTGTTTGCAGTTTCCTTGACTTGTTTTAGCAATTTGGAGTTGTATTTTCTTACTTCAGAAATTATTGGAATGATTTCTAGCATCTATTTTTTTACTATGTTGGTACTGTGAACTAGTCAAACACTTGTGTGATAGTTACTGGTTTTGATAAAATAAGATCAAATGTGTGTTTAAGTTCAAAAAAATATTTTTTCCTTGGTTAGTTTGAGTACTATTAAAATTATATACAATTATTTAATATTTAATTTTAAAGATTAAATATTACAATAGTAATATTTAATCTTTAAAAAAGATCTACATTGTGAAAAGTAAAAGTGAGTGTATAGGTTTAAGATCCCAAGCAAGCAAATGAATTCAGAAGTACCACTTATAGAAAGGATTTCACTTTTGGGTGGTGAAACTTACTTTGCGCTTGATTGAAATAGATGTGTGTCAGGATTAAATCTATCTAGCACTGAAACAGATATATTTGTTTTCTTGTAGTGAGTCTATTAAAAATTTTAAAGTCCCCAGCTCTCAGTATAAAGTTTCTTTTAATTATTTCATAATGAAGTCTGCCTTTAAAGAATTCATTTATTCTGAAGGGCTCTACTACTTGATTTTAAGAAATCTTAAGCATAACTTGTCTAAGGTGATGCCACACTGCTTTAACATTATTTCAATAGATACATGTCTTGACTAGGAGATAAAGATTGCTGTCAGTCTTTATATACTGGACGCAAATCAAGTAATGGTTAAAACCACTGGTATGTTTTCCCTTTTCAACCTGAATAATTAGTTTGAAATTCTGTTGAAGTTGTTCAGGGACAATTTTAGTTGTAGCTTACCCTGAACTGAAATTTAGCCAGAACTGGAAAAAAACCCACTATTTAAAACAAGTAGTTTTCGCTTTGTATAGGTTTTTAAAGACATATTTCAGACAGCTGATTTTTCACTTCCCCGTAAGTAGCTCTCTGTGCTGTATTTGTTACACAAACAACAACATCCCCTCCTTGGAAGGTCCCTTTTACTCTAACAGAGTACTTGAAAAGGACTTAGGAATGAAAGAATTGAATATGAGAGCTTGCATACCTTATGTCCTTTCATATACTAATTGAAAGATTGTATTTAATGATTTAGGGTGAATTTCTAATGCTTGTTTTGCTCTGCGACCTACTGGTTAACTTGTTTATTAACAAATGTTTCATGAATGAGATGGAGCTCACTCATTAACAAGGAGTTTGTGGCTTGATTATTAATAGGAAGTTACCAGCCTGAGCTGCCTGTTGACTGGAAAATATTAGTGATCATTTGGAGAGGTATGCTGGGTGTGTCAGGTTCCTTCATATTAGTAGTCTGCATCTAGGTCCCTTCAAAAGGGAAGAATTACCAGGATTTTCAGATTATCCCAGTGTTGTAAAGAACTGACCTAATTTAGTTATTTCTCAGGTTTGTGCCATTAGTTATATTAGACTGCATGCATATTACAAGTGGCATGGACAAAATTCATATTATTAGTTTTACAGCTTTGAGCTGTAGAAATAGTTAGCAAGCAATAAATACATTTATAGGGAGTTTTCCTAACTTGTTTGTTTAATAATCCTGGATGATCATCTTATGTTTGGCTGACAGTAAACCATCAAAAACTGAACTGAAACTTTGGGCCCTGAATGATTTTTTTGTGTAGGTTTCTGATGCACTGATGTTTGTGTTTTCTTGGTATTTTTTGTTGGTGGGTTTTTTTAATAAATTACTTTAAAGTAGGTGAAGAGTCTTTCCACTGCATCAGCAGCATTGCAGAGAACAGTCACTGGAAGAGCAAAGGCTGAAAAATTTCTAATTTTTTTTTTTAAATGTGCACAGATTTGTGCTGTGTGTTTTCCCCTCCATGTAGTCACATGAGAATTCTTGCCAAATGTGACTTAAAATATATGCTTTGAAATTTACTATCATACATGTTTACACATAGAAGTGTAGCAGAACAGTTTTAAATAATAAATGGCATTTGAACATTGGAAGTAGTGTTCAAATTGAGTTTATTCTTGATGAATTCCTTGATTTTTTAAAAAATTTGTTCTATTTTCAGCTGTATCCTCTAAGAAAATAGCTGTATTTTCAAATTAGAATGTTCTGTCCATCTACAAGTTAGGTAGGCAGGGAGAGCATTTGAATTGGTATACTAAAATAGTTGTCACATGTTACAGATCTGAGTGCACATTTATGCAAGGCTAAGGCTTAAATGTCTTCAACAAATGGGTTCTTTAGCATACGCATTAGATCTTTTTTGTGATGATTTATATATGTTCCTTAATATGCTTGTGTATGCCCCAGTCACATTCCTGGTCAGTCCTTGGGCAGGTGAGGGAAGTGGTGTCCCAAACCCTTTCTGTTCTCAGCTGCTGTATGAAAGTGGAGTGTTCTGTTACTGCCCTTTGATGTCCCCAGCGTTAGCACATGGTTCCTTTTCTGCCACTTCCTTGGCACCATTTTCTTTGCACAGATCTGGTCTAATGCTGGATTTTCAAGTGCCTGTTTTCCTGATACCACTCACTTCGCACCATTTTCTTTGCACAGCAGACTCCCTAGCTCATATTAGCTGCATCGGTTGATGCAGAGACAGGATCTGTTGCTTCTTTGCGATAAAGAGTAAAACAGGTGCCATCAAGGTGTGTGTTTCAGACTCCTTTCTTACTCTATGAATTATATTTATTTTGTAAGAATTAATGTACCTCATACTTGTCTGTAGATCATTTTGCTTATGTTTGGTGCTCTGATGGTGCTTCTCAGCTGCCTGAAAAGATGTGTAGATAAATGTCTAGGAAGCTAGCACAGCTGTCTATTCCTGTTAGTAGCAGTGACTTTATTTCAGTTTAATTAAAAGATAAGCTTGTAGAAAAAAAAAGCTATTGCAATTTCAGGTTTAACTTTAGCATTGTGGACTCCCCTTGGTGAAGAGATAGAGCATCATTTAGTTCAGCGTATTTCATGTACTCGTTGACACTGCCAGCTTGCTAGCTGTCTGTGTGGCAAGCTTCTGTCTCCCGTAAATAAGGAATGGCAGATTCCTTTTTTATATGTCCATTGTTACTTTCTCATTTTATTGTCCAAAGGTAACTACAACATCATGGACGGCTAGGGTCCTGCAAATTCAGGGCTAAGGACATAGGATCTGAGAAGGCACATCTGTCTCTTCACTGCATTGCTTGTTTGGTTTAAGTGATCGTATCAGCTCCAGAAACACAGTCAAATCAAGTTTTTCATCTTCTCTTTCTGCTCAGTGACCCAAGATGTCTTTTCTTTATGTTAGTGTGAAGAACCTACTGACTGCCAAAATATACATACTCTTGAGGTGACTGAGAGAACCTTAAATTCCAAGGATCCATTGATTCCTTTTACAGTATCAGAGCTTCTAGGTTTTTGGCTAGCCTAGAGACATACCAGCCTATCAACACTCTCCCATTTAGAGCTTTCACTATGCAAATTTTACAGTGAGAGGCTATGTTCTCCAAGATTTGCAAGCTTATTTGTGTGAGAAATCAGTCAGCCAGATCTCTGAGGTGGTATTGTGTACTTTTTTCCACAATGTGCTCCTGAAGAAAGCTCAGAAACCATATTTCATTTAAATGAAACAGAATAGTGTATTTAACTTTTTGACTTAGGAGGAAGTGCACAGTATCAAAGAGAGGCAGTAGAAATGAAAGATCTATATACAGCACATTCCTTGCTTTCTGATGATTCTTGTAGCCAGCCTTCTCTGTCCACAGCTGTTTTCTGATGTAGGCATCATTGTTCTCCTCTGTTTTTAAAGGGGAAGATGAAGACTATTTCCCAGTTCTCCCCATAATTCAGCATTCCAATGTAGGACATAAATATTTGTAATGTGTATATATTTACCAGAGTAGTTACCTGCTTGTTTTTTCATCTGTGGAGTTAGATTTCCTAATCGCTGTTACTCCTGCAGGGAGAAGTTATTTTCCTGCAGCGAAAGTTCTAGACAAATGTATTTTTTTNATTTTTTTTTTTTTTTTTTTTTTTAGAGATGGAGTATCTTTTCAGACTCCAAAGTTTCTTCCAACATGGTACTGGAATTGCACCTTTGATCAAGAGATTAGTGTCCCAGTTCTCTAAATCTAGTTCATCTGTGTAAGGAACACAGTTCTGTTAGGGCTCTGTTTTTCTGTGTTCAACACACAGACCCTTTTGGAAGTCTTGAACTGTTTTGTCTGGTGTATAAAGATCAAAGTATTCAGCCATTTCTGAGGAGCAGTTCTCTAAATACGGGTAATGAGCTGTGGCAAGACTTGATATGAAGCCTTAAAGGTAGATTGCTCTTCTGTGAGTGCTACCAGAAACAGCACAAAGAAAAATCCACAGCCTGCAGCAAAGCTCCATCCAAACCTCTTCACCAAGCACTGTCATCTCTGACACTGTGAAGAGTGACGTGAAGTGATTCTCTGACACAGAACTGCTTTACAAGAGTACTAGTGATATATTTAACTACTTGGAAGTAACCACAGAGTGCATGTACTTGTAAGTTGTCACTCAGAAAGAGAGGTTAGTTTCCAGCTGATGTATAAATTCCGTGTGCATTCATTCTCCTTATTTGCCCTTCAGGTTTTAAAAAACTGTATCTCTAGCTGAGTTAAAAATCAAATGGGGCCATGCATGGCCTTATATTCCAGTGTGCTGGGGCATGAGGAACACTGGGATTTGTGCCTAAGGGAACAAATTATGCAGTTTTAAGCAAGTGTCTGTACCTGTCCTGTGAATTTGCACATAGTCTAAACTTCTGAGACAATGTGTATAGAGGTAAATAGTCTTCTTTCATGTAGAAATTTCCCAGGAGGAATAAATAAGTAGAGGAATCCCCAAATGAAATTCTTCAGTTTCTTGTTAAGGAGCAGGTCAAATGGATAATGGCTTTAGTTTCATTTGACATTTAAAATATGTAACTTTTGAATAGACATCTTCGCAGCAGACTGCGGAAAGGATAATTCCGTCTGCCTAAAGGAATCTGTGATAATTTTGCCTGCAGCAAAATGCTATTAAATGTATTAAATAAGTACTCCAAGATGAGCAGTGCATTTTGATTGCCAGTTGTTTGTGAAGGCTTTTTAGTTTTATGATGAATTATCACTAAAAATTTTTTGTTTTGGTTTAAGATCAAATAAATTAAACTGTAGGCTTCAAAATCCCCAGTTTAAACCACTTGTAGGTTAGAAAATGCTACAAATTATCATTCTGACTACTTTGGTTTGCATCAGTTATTACAGTGCTTGTGTGTAAATGAAGAAATTCAGTAAATAAACTAAGCCTGTTGTCGTATTCAGGTTGGTGAATAGGGCAGATACTTTGGAGTAAGTATCTGATAAGTGCAAGGAAGCTTTAATGCTCATACTTCAAGGAAAGGCAATCCCATATGCCTGTAAAATACTCAAAAGAGGATTAAAATGTCCATGATTCACTTTATATGTGAAGATTTGAGCAGTTACCCATTCAATAACTCATTCTTACTTTACCTGAACTTCTCGCCAGCAGATTGCCAAACTGAGGCAGCAGCTTCAGCGCAGTAAGCAGAGCAGTCGTCACAGCAAAGAGAAGGAACGTCAGTCGCCTCTCCATGGCAATCATATAGCAATCAGTCAGACTCAGGTAAGTGGGTAGTTCCTTATATTAACAGCCTCCTACCTTGTCAGGTTCCTATCTGAGCCTTCCTATCTGTCTTGTGTTGGTTCTCTTGTGTGGTGCACGGAAATACGTAGCAGTCTGATACTGCTGTACCTTCGCTGGAGTTTACCTGATGGTCATCGTATAATAAAAGAAGGGTTGCACCAGGATAGCAACTGAAATGTATTATGATGCTGTAAAAGGTCTGGGCATGGCCAGATAAGGCTGTGCTTCCAGGGATACGTACTTGCTTCTAAGACTAATTTTTTGTGGTACACTTTCAAAGCTCCACTGGAAGGTATATTTTGCAGCCACATTCCATCTGGGCTAGTTAAAACTTAAAAGAAGAAATAAAGAAAAAGAAAGTACCAAAGCAGGGTGCAATGGAGGATGGCCAAAGCAATCATGATCTAGTCATTACAAGCTGTCAGCAAAATTGAAACCCAGTTAGAGTTCTAAAGCTCAGGTGAGGTTCAGTCAATGTCTTCATGTACCTTAAGCCACTTGCAGAAAGCATTTAACCATAGCTTATTTGGGAGTGCAGATATTTGCGTCCTGAATAAATTTCACCTATAGTAGATCCTTAACTTGGATTCCCTGTTACTAACAGGCCACTCTTTGAACATCTGAAATGTTGGTTCTGTCACGGTATTTCCCGAGTGCCTTTTTAACTAGGTGGTGTTCTGTAAAGCAGCTAGTTAGAACAGCTGGCTGAGCTGTGATGGCTGATTCCTTACATTCCTTCCGTGGGGCTAAAATCTTGTGGTCAAAGCCTAGTTCGATGAAGACAATAGGAATTTGATACTCTTCCTGAACCTGTTGTGACTTTATAACAAAGGATCCTGCTGTATACATTTTGCATAGAAAAAGGTTTTGCTTTACATCTCAAAGTAAGCTGTTGCAAGTACCTGTGCCATTATAGGCACAGTGCAAACAGTCTTTGACACAGATTGAAACCCACCTAGGACATAGCTGTGAAGAAACATGCTTTAGTACTTGGAACTCACTTTGTTGTTGCTCATGCGACTTTTGATTTCTCAGGAAAGTGTTCTCTGATAAGGCCATTCTTCAGGCAGTGTGTTTTGGCAGTCAGGGAATGCTTGCAGACAAATGACTTGCACGTTGGAAGCTGCACATTGTGCAAGATTCATTTGATAAGAACTCATAAAAAATGTTTACATTTTGTCTTAAGCATCCTGTGATTCTATGAGCAAGAGGAGAACACATAGATTGACAGGTTAGCCCTTTTCATGGCTGTCAGTGTAGCTGCTGGCAAGGTGAAGCTTTTGAGGTTGACTGTGCAAGATGTGTATGCACTCTTGTGAATGTTTCCTGTTGGAAAAAGAGCTCCGCTCAACAGGCGTTTCTGAAAACCATATTTGTACTTACATGCTTGTTTCTTAAATTCAAGATGATTTCTCTTAAGACCTTTGGCATAAAGTTCTGAAAAGCTATAAGCTAATAAAATTAAAGGTTCAGAATAATGTTTTATTTTTCATTTGCTAAAGCCAACCCAAAGAGAGTAAAAGTGCATTAAGTAAGTATTTCAGTTATGTCATTAAGCTTTAGGAATGTTATGAAATGCCTTTTGGATCCCAGTTAAAACATTAGCATCAGGGCCCCTCACACTCCCCATCCCCCTATGGTGTATTCTGTAATCCATGCATCTGGAAAGTACGTACACCTGTCTACTTACTACCAAGTGAAGTCATAGAACGCTTTGATTATACAACTCTTCTTTGAGTTGAGATGATTTTATTTGCTTTTGATTTATGCAGGCATTTGTTTCTATTTAAATTCACCAAGAAAAAAATAGATCTTGTAGATGGCAGAATTAATACACAGCTTACTTAGTAATGTTTTTAGTTTTGGTCTCAGACTTCTGCCTTTATTCTGTTTTCCATCTCTAAATTATGTTGCTGTCTACCTTCTAGGCTTGTATTTCCAGATCAGTCCCTATGCCACTGTCAAACATTTCAGTGCCAAAATCAACTGCTTCACGTGTGCCGTGTAATGTAGAAGGAATAAGCCCTGAACTGGAAAAAGTATTCATTAAGGAGAACAGTGGAAAAGAAGAAGTATCCAAGGTAAGCATATAGTAACATGTTTATGGTTGTTATCTCTTTGTAATCTATAAACACAGGGGAAACCTTCCTCTTGAGGAACCTTCCTTGTGGCTGAAGTTACAAATAATTTTCTTCAAAGAACTGTTTGTTTGAAAACTTTATTTCCATATTTTAGCATGGTGGGGTTTTTTTGGTATTTCTTTTTTATTTTTAAAAGGCTTCTGACCAAACCTACTTTATTTAGAATTCCCCTTCTGTAGAGAGCTTGAAAGTTTTTGTGAGGAAATACAAGTGTTTGAACATTCAGACACTTCAGGCTGCAGTAATATGTAATTAGTGAACAGGAGATTGTTATATTTGCTTCATTTTGTACTCTTTTTCTTGAGCAAGATGTAAGTTCCCGGTGCTATGCTCTTCTTTTTGGTTTTAATGCTTTTTTTCCCATAAACTGAATGCGGACCATTTTACTTCCATGAAACCTTTGTGATCTGTCATGGGAGATCTCTGTATGGGAAATACTGACAAGTGGGGCAGCTTTGCTTTGGAGCATTGGATTTGTCATTGAGGAGTTTAGTGCTTAGATGACACTTAAAACGTGGAATACTTGGTTTACAGACTTTGTTTCCTAAATAGCCAGTGAAAATTTTCTGCTGCGGAATAAACTACTACACCGTTTTTTCTAATCTTCTCCAGGATGTAGGTGCTTGTCTCATGAATGGTCATATAATAGCAATTCAGTATACGAATCAAGCTATAAAACTTTAATCAGAGGTTTAAGATTCTGAAATCTTATATTTGCAGTGCTTCATATCAGTAGGAAACTTGAAAAGTTTTGGAGTAGTCTTGGCTTCTCAAGACACTTAGTTGTGTGGACGAAGCAGTCTTAATGAAAAACACTGCTGTAGTAGTTGTATGCTGTTTTCTTTCCTAAGGCTGTCTCATCCCTTTAGAAGAGATGTGTGTTGTAACAGGAAGTAAAACAGGAAATAAGGAAAAAAAAATCAAACATACAAATTGAAAGCCCAGATCAATAAGCCTTGTTGCAGCATCTCCAAAGAGAGTACAAAAAGGTGTGTATTGTAGTGCCATCATTGATGTTGCTATGGCTAGGATAGTAATCTCCTACAGTTGGAGGATATTTCATTTAGCTATCAGACAAACCATCTTTGTAAATGTTGTCCTTGGGTTTTAACATCTTATTGCTTGGGATACAGAGCTCTCCTATGTTACTGAATGTACTGACTCTGATCCAGCAAAACAGTTAAGCACATGCTTAAGTGTATTGCTGGATTTGGGCCAGAGGTACTCAGCAGTTTATGCAACCAAGGCAATAGTGAACCCTTCTTCCAAACATTCAGCTGGCGAGAGCTTCAGACACAAAGGAAGGTCATAAATCAGACATTGCCCGTGAAGTCAAGTCTATCGTTGTGGGCAGAGGGTTGTTTACTGCTATGTAACTGTTAATTTCTGTGAAGTCTGGTCTTGTGGGACCAATAGTGGGAGTCCCAGCACTGTCTTTGAGATTACTAGATCTCAGGTTTGCTTTTGGAAGATCATAACAAGATCATAATTTACTCAATGTTACTGCTGGTGAACTTTCTCCTAATAGAACAATTTAGCTATGTTTTAGCCTGGGGGAGTTGCGGCAGATGGGTGAAAGGTTAGGAATTACTGAACTAAAGATAAACCATAGGAAACCAAACTTCACTGGTTTCATTGTTAGTGAACCTGTTTGTTTTGTTTTCAATTTTCTGCCATTCTTTCTTGCTCTAACATTTTGCATTTTTTAGAAACTATTTTAAAAGAGCAGTCAAAGATAGTTTATTGCTTTGGAATATACCTTCTGTTTTTACTCATGCTGACTTAGTTCTATTAATTCTTTGAAACGTTCATTTTTTTTTTTTATTTTGACGTCTTAAGATTAAAATTGTAGTTACGAAAGTAAAAAATCCCCAGTCTTGTATTGTCCTGTTATTTTTGTGTTTCATAAAGATAGCTAATGATTAGTAATGTTTTTGTGTCATTACTTTTTAATAATCCAATTGACTATAAAGTTATGGGGGATTGTACTGTAAGTGGTCAAAATACTCAAAAAAATTCATTCTTTGCAGTTTAGCCATAGATGTATTTTTTCACGTAATTCATCTTGCTTAGTTAGCTGAAGGTGTTTTCTTTCTGCTTTCATAGAACTAAGTTGTCCTTATTGAGTCACTTCTTAATCACCTCTTTCTCATCCAATTTTTTAATAAACTTTCAGTTCATGTTCTAATGCATTTATTCAAAATTCTTGGATATATTTTCCTTCCTTATTTTTATAACTTGCTCATTAACTCTGACAAGGTGTGATGATGGTGTGTCTCTGTTCTCACTGTAACTTGTAAGAGGGAATCAGCTTTTTGTGCTGTTGTCACAGGCTTTTGTTCTTTTTGTTGTGGAGTCCCATTGTGATTCCACAACACAAACATTGGAGACTGAGGTACAGTAAGATGATAGACTTTTTTAGGGATTGGGGGATAAGAGGTCTTCCATCTTATGGAATACAAGAGTGAAAATCATGAAAAGTGCCCTGTAGCAGAACATGGACGTAGACCTCCTGTTAGGAAAAACTTTCTATGGGAACTGTCAAGTATACAGAAGTAATTAGAAATAAAGCAATTTTGATTGACTGTCACACAATGTAAGTAAACTGATTACTGGGTTCCTTGTTTGATTTCTTATGCTTCCGGAAAGAGATGGCAAGGTAGTTTTATGTACCTGTCTGGAAACTTAATCCTATAATAAAAGGACTTTTTCTGTTTTACACAGATGCAGAGGATCCTTACTTAAATCTTCATAGCCTTCATCTGAAACCTATTTTTTTTCCCAAGTGTTCCTTCCTAGGATTCGTTATGGTTTTTGTACTTGCACCTTACCTAATTCATTGATGGCTTCACTTACGCCAGCAGGAAGAAGCATTTTCTTATGTTGGTCGTTGTGTTGCAGTCTAGAGGAAAATTTTTAAGTCAATAGTGTTAAATGCTTTGCTCTCAAGAAGTTGGCTCCCAAATAGAGGTACAGCTTGTGAGGAGACTCCCATTGGTAATATTATAGACTGGTAGCATTCCTGATTCTCCTACACAGAGTGTTCTCGGGGGTTTTTTCCAGCACAGAGATTGATACTGGAAACAAGTTGATTAATGTTAACAGTGTTTTGGGAAATGCATACTTGTTGTCAAATGGGAGCATTTCCATACCTTTGCAGGGAGATGAGAGCAGTATGTAACTGTGTCCAAGAACACACATCCCATAGGGATGGACAGGTGTCCTGTCAGAATGCATTTGGTATAAGGTTAATACATGACTGGACATTCTTGCAAAAAACCCCTCAAGAAATAGCATACAGAATGCAGTAATTTATAGTTGTTTTCCATGCATTGAGCATTATGGAAACTAATAGCAGCTGTACCAAATTAGTTACCCTATTTCTTATGTTGTAAGGATGTGAGAACTTCAGTTTTAGAATAGTTTGGGCATGAGTCATGGAAAGTAACCTCCAAAGTGGTTTTTTTATGTTGGTCAGGTTTGATACATAAAGTTTTTAACAAGTGAAACGCATTTAGTTGATATTTTCATTGAGATTTTTGCACTTGTCAGCATTAAAGGAAAGATAAATACAAAAGCACAGTAATCTGAGATATTAACTGGCATTTTCTATGCCTTAAAAGTTATTGCACTTGGAAAGAATTACAAATACTTAGCTTTTTCTGCTTGTGTGTATATTTAGATATGTGTCTAAAAATATGGATTATTTTTGTACCTCAGGCTTTAATTCAGGGGAGATTGAAATATGTGATTTGAGATATACTTCCTGACTACCTGAGATTACATTGTTCATCCAGGTGTGGAAGAACATCTGTGTTATCCTGAAGCCTTTAATTATGTGATCACTTACTGTTTTTTCCCCTCCCTGCAATCCTTGTTTTACCTGTTACATAGACCATAGTATATTCCCTTAATGAGCAGCTGTTTGGTGTTTTTCTTTTCTCCACCTTAGATTTGTGTCCTCATGCTCACTGTTACACCTTGCTTTGAAGTCAGGAATCTGGATTTCTTCTTGGGTTTTTGCTTCTTTATAATAGGAAGGTGTCTGAAATTCTGTTCACTTTATATCACATTTATGTGAGAAGAAGATATTATTTACACTTCATGGATGGAGAAGCACAAATCCATCAGGGTTCTATAGTGTGGTTCTTCAGGTAACTTAGGATGTTGCATTCCATTTTAGGAGTTTAGAGTGCAGCTCCTGTAGTCTCCTTCTGCATCTGTGAATGCAGAGGACTGACAAATCAGACCTGTATAAACTGGGCATCCAGAAGAGATACTATAAAAGACAGAGGTTGGTACAGTTGATTCCCTGAAATCTCACAGAATTTTTGTGGCAGAGAGAGAAATAAAAATGCTGTTTTGTGTGGCAGGTTTTTTTGTGTTTGTTTCTTTGGTGTATTTTTTTCTTTTTTGGTTTGGTTATGATAATTATGAGACTGTTTTCTTTCTACAGCTTCAGTCTTGTTTTCTCTCTTCTGTCTGTGTAACAACTGCTACAGTGCTGCAGGTCTGTCTTGTGCATTGAATGAGTCAGGGCCTGTTGGGGGTAATGGGAATAGAACACGTAGTCATGTTGTAACGCATATGCAATGTGAACTGAGCTGTTGGAATAGACCACACAGCTGTGCCCAGACCTTACAGCATTTGATGGAGCAACTGTAATGATCTCTTTATAGTGTGTTTCTTTGCTCTTGCTTGAAATATGAAATGGTATTAACTGGAAGGCTCATAAGAAGAAAATTATCCTCCTGCTCTGCTGTGTCTGCCTCTTTGTGTAATATGTGGTGGGTATTTGGATAGACTGTTATTGAAAAGGGGAGAATGCGATACTCAGCCAATACGTGTTATGTCCTCATTGCTAGCAAAAGTGTTGGGTTGAATTTTAGGCTTGGGAACAAGCTGTTACAGTTTTGGAATATAGGGGGAAGGGAGGCAATAAAATAAAAATGCTCACTTGAAGTGAGAAGGAAAAAGACATTTATTTTTTGTAGCTAGAACATTTAAGCTGTTTTTGCTGTGGTTTGGACACAGTTCTCACTGAAGTGAGGATAAAAATTATGTTTAAATCTTGCAGGCATTTTTTCCCCTTCACTTCTAAGCAAGACTGTAATTCCCATTTGATTTCTTATATTTAAAGCAGCACTGTCTTTATTTTGAAAACTAATTTTCCACTGGGAAGGACAAGTAAGTAGAGCGTGCCAATCTACTGCTGTGAACATGTCTATGCAGTATATTGCAGAATGGGATGTAGGATCACTCTGGTCAGTGCCAGCTAGACTGATACAGGCAGGCAGAGCGTACTAGCTTTGGTTCAAGACAAAGCTTGTGAGCCTTGTTACAAGCCTGTGTGTGCATTATCTATAGTAGGATGGAATGTAGGGGTGTGCTGGAGAATTACAACTTACTAGCAAAACGTGGATAGTTTCTTTTATAATTGTAATTCAGTTGGTTGTTATGACAATAGTATGCCATTGTATTTGACATTTTCTACTTTTCCTTTTATCTAAATGTGTTCTCTGTCAGGGTAGTTGTTTTTCTTTTATAATAACAGTGACCTTTACTGAAAATTGTAGTACTAAGTATAGTTAGAGATGGAGGTTTGCATTTTTAAACAATCATAAAAACCATAAAAACATAACACTAGCATGTGTTGAAGTGTGGATGTTAACTTTGCATTGGAACATGTGCACATTGCCCCAGTACTGAGCATTATTAATGTATGTTTTGTCCATTGTACACTGCATTATTTTCTTGTGTGAAATCTTCCTATTCTTCCAAAAATGGCTTATTTGTTCTTCTTAAGGCCTTCACTTATGAGTGCTATAGGCTGACATTGCTTGTGAGTTTGATCATTTGTCTGTAACATGAATTGCTTGTTCTCTTGCAGCCTTTGGATATCCCTGATGGTCGAAGGGCCCCGTTACCTGCTCACTATCGTAGTAGTAGTACCCGAAGCATTGACACTCAGACTCCATCTGTCCAGGAGCGCAGCAGCAGCTGCAGCAGTCACTCACCATGTGTCTCTCCCTTTTGCCCTCCTGAATCTCAGGATGGGAGTCCCTGTTCAACAGAAGATTTACTCTATGACCGTGATAAAGGTGAGAGTAGAATGGCCTGCCTTTACCTATGGGAGGCATGTGATGTCCTGCTTTTACAACTACCTTCATTTTACTCATTACATCAGTTTTTGTTTTTGTTTGATGGTTGTGGAGGGATTGAGAATTTATCTGAAAATTGGTTTTGTTTGTTTACATATCTTTTTCCCTCTTGTTTGTGAAACTTCACAAACATCTTCCATAAATATGTCAGAGGAGCACAGCAAACAGTTAACTATTTATGAAGATTCTGATGTGAAGATTTCAGACTGTGACATGTTTATGTTTAAGAAAGGTTTCAGGGAGGTTTGTGGTAGACTGTATATTTATCATAGGTGAGTTGCTTGCTGTTCCAAATGGTGATGAAGTTTTGGACTGCTTTTAAAAAGTACTCTGCTTGTGAACTCTTACATTCCACTTGAAGCTATTTGGTGAGCTCAGATACCAATTTGAACAACCTGATAGAGAGTAATTACTTCTTTGAGTGCTGCATAACAGCTCAAAAATTTTGCATAATTTATGTATTTATGTATCAATATCCTGCATTTTTTTCAAAGTCTGTAAAATGTTTGGTTTTAGAGAGGGAATACAACTGGAGTTTCAGTAATTAGGAGTTACTGACAGACTATTGAGTATGAGAATATAGGCACCAGTGTAAAAAAGACTGATTTTTTTTGACAACTGTTTACTAATGAAATTACCATTGTGCTTCTGGTCAGCTTGCTGAAACACAGACTTCAGTTTGGAGGATATAGGATTTGGGTAAAATCATGCAAGCTAAGAGTAGTAAGTTTCAAAGAGGAAATGAAAACCTCTAAAATTTGGCATATATTTACCAATGAGCTAAAGATAGGAGTATTTTGAGCTTATAAGTAAGGTTAAGCTTTTTTTTTTGTAAGTACTATCTATTTATTAATTTTGAAAGTAATTTGGGAATAGGACTGGGGAAGTCGGCAGGAGAAACACTAGCCTTTCTTGATTTCTGAAAAGTACTTTTTTCCCATCTTGGATTTAATAGGAAATACTAGAAAACAAATCCATCTGCCCAAATCCTGAACTGGGGTGGGTGTGTGCAAGTGTGTAAGTTAACCACATTAAAGTAAAAGTCTTAGCTCAACATGATAGTTGGCCATGCTCCAGAAATAACAGTGGTATTAGCTTGCTTCCACCATACTCCTCTTTCTTATACTATGCATGTGAATTTTAATGTGTTCTCAAGACTGCATCACTATAGAAATATCCACTAAAGTATTAGCACACAAAAAACCATCTTGACAGGTAAATTGGTTCACATATGTCCTGATAACAAATATAAGTTAAAAAGCAAGGAAATGAAAATAATAATTCCTTTTGCAGTTAGTGCTCCGTTATCACAGTAATGGAAATCTTAGTGGTACATTTATTGGCAGTAGCGAGTGAAGACAGTTTGAAATAGTGCATCTAGCCTTTTTAATGCTTTCCAAAGCTTTTTATCTCCTCCTTTGGATTTTTTGTACAGTTAACTGGAGTGAAATTTATAAGTAAATACTTGATTTGTGGATTTTGGTTTTTAAGACTGGCTTGAATGCCAGGCTTGTGTCAAAAGTCTTCTCTAGTAGTAGTGTGTAGGTGACAATGTTAAGCAGCCAGTTTTTTAAGCTATCATAATGACATTTTAAAATTAGTTTAAGTAAGGTACGTGGTACTGTGCATATGAAAGATAAAAGCTTGAACTGCTCATCACAACATAATTGTTTAAGGGCAAGGTAAAAACTAGAAAAATATGTAGCAGTTCTCCAAGAGGAAGTAATGTGTTCAGAGGTTATAAAAGTATAGTTAGAAAGGTGCTTTTTACTCTCAGGTCATCTTGCTACTACAGGCCAGTTGTTCTGAATAAGAATGTTACTTCAAAATCATTAAATTGTAGATGAATGAGGGATGTAGGTAGAAATTACAAGACAATAGCAAGTTTTTAGAGACAGTTTATTACATTTGTTGTGGATATTAACTGCTTTAGACAGCAAAAGCTTGGGAATGTTTTCACACTTCCATTTTAAAGGCTTTTGTGATGCAAGAATAAAACCATCATCAGTTTTTTGTGAGGCCTGTTAAGTTTGGAAAAATGCACTGTGTAACCAAATGTAGAGGTTTTGACTGCAAGATGTTTTCTTGTTACTTTTCTGAAGGTATAATTTTCCTCTTGATGGAAATAACTTGGCTTTACCATTAAAAAACAGGATTATCAGCATTATTAATGGTTCTGTGGTGTGTTGCTGGATAGGAAAGTAAGGGTAGTTTGACTGAGAGACATAGATGCCAATGCTCTGGACAGACATAGCACTGCTTAATATTCTTAAAGCATCTTTCACTTTTTGTGCAAAGCTTGCTTTAGCCTGAGACTCTCACAGCTGCCCTTTGGACTCTATCAACTGTTGGGTTTACCTTTCTGCAAGAAGCTCCTAAATAATTGAATATTTCGAAAGAAAGTGAAAGCTTATTTTCTGAGAAGGCTGAACAGAGCAGTTACACTACATGGTATTGATTAGAGCAGACAAGGAACAATTGGGAAAGAAGGTATTTTCATGGCACCATTTTGTTTTAAAGCTACCAATTTTACTAGATCTGTTTTGTGATACTCTGGTCCATGAAACTCGTGAAACTGTAATTCAGAGTCCTACATAGCACCCTCAGCAGCTGTGACAGGTGAAGTTCAAAGGCATCCGAAGGTAGTGGATGAAATTTGGAGCGGTTTTTTTTTGTACAAATACAGATTGTATATCCTGTTTTTCAGGGATTTTGATTTAGGTGTGTTTACGTAGCATTTAGTAATCCTGCTGCTGCTAGCAGGCTCTTACAAGTAACATGTTCATGACGATGAACTGAAGATACTTGTTAAATTCTGGGCATCTGATTCATACTTTTTTAAAGGCAAGGTGTTAGTGAAGTCTTCACATAGTCTCATTAGGTAATTTTGAACCTATCAAAACAAATCCCAAGGCTCACTGGCAAAATTTTGTTTCCTTTAAGTATTGTCACTCAAAAACCTGTTTTACTGATTGTTTTTTAGTTAGTCTCTCTTGTTGTTCTAGTATGTGCAAGCTATAATTTCTGGTATTAAGGTTACAGTAGTATCTGTAGTGTTTTAATGACAATCTTAAAATATTTTCTAGATAACAGAATGTATCTGTTGTAAATCCATGTTCAGACATTCCGTGTGCTAAGGCTCCATGTTGTCTGCTGAGGGGACGCGCCGGCAGGGCGCCCCCTGCTGGTGGGACCTGAGGGCTCGGCCTCGGGGCCTCAGGGAGCACAAACCCGCACATCAAACGCTTGGACAGCGCACACTGATTGATTTGCTGTGTCGTCAGGGATTAATGACGGGACAATTTAGCACTGCAGAGCTTATAGGATACACAAGTGGAGACTGGCTTAAGCTGTGAATTGCACCTCTTGTCACTTTAACTCGTGGCCTGTGTTCCGAGTCCCTTCTGCTGCCGCCCAACACCCAAGGCTTGTACGTGCGAGTCTCCTCACAACCACACGTGCTCTTCTAACAGTGTGTGCCGTGAGTTTGGACAAAATGAAAATCTAACAGCTTTGTAAGCTTTAAAAGCAGGGAGGGTAAAGAGAGCGACTTACTTAGCAGCTGTCTTACATAGAAAATTTCAGCCAGAAAGGGCTAACTAAACCAAAAACTTGATTGAAAGCTGAGCTGGCTAGTAGACAAGAGTCTAAATCTTCCAAGAACTGACTTTGAATTCTGTTTGATTCTTCCCTTGGATGTACTGCCATGGTTTTCCACTATTTGGTGGAATGAACAGTAGTACATTTTATGTCTCTGAATTTTTAAATAGAAACTTGGATCTTCAATTTTAAATATTAGAAGGAGGAAACAAACTGTCTGGGTTCTGTTAATGATTTCTGTGTTTGGAATGAGTGGTGTGGGCCAACAGTGGAAAGATGCCAACAGGACCATCATGCTCCCAACTTGGCAAATATCTGTATCGTCTCTAAGCATTTTCTGCCTTCGTAGTCAACACCAAAAATCCTGTAAATAGAAGTTCTGTATTCAGTCTACAGCAAGAAAGAGCTGAATAATCAATATGCTGCTGTGGTTCACTTCAGTTTTTTTTTCCTCATATCTATAATAATAAATCTTCAAAAGGAAGTGTGACATTTGAGTTGATTTGTTCTTGTTGTAAGAGGAAGCAGAAATGTTTCAAAATATCTAATGATTAGCCTTTGTATTTTGTATTTTAGTCATGGTAATACAAAAGTTTGTGTATTTACTCTTTGCAAGCTGTTAAAGACAGGCCTGTCCACTTTGGTGAAGCTAGATCATCGTGCCTGAAGCTTGGGTAGCTGAAAAGGCAACACATGTGCACAGCAGCAAAGTAAACAAAGGTTATAAACTTGAGTTAAAAATAAGGTACCCTACATTAGTGGAAAGACTCCAAAAGAACTAAAGCAGGAACAGCTATTTCTCGCCAATTAAGGTGTATTTGATGGGTCCTCTTTAATTTTGCAATTTCATTTTTTAATTGTAATCCTAAGCAGGGAGTAGGGAACCAATAATACTACCCTTAGAGAGATGTTGCTTTTTGAAAAGGTAGAAGCCACTGCAGAATGCTAATTTTCCGTGGATAACTATTTCTGTACCTACTTTTATTTCTTTAATGCATTTACCTTCATGTTGTCAGCATGGCAGTTTAAAGCGAACCTTTTAATAGTCTTAATATTTCAAACTTTTGTGCTTCTGTCATTATCAGACTTCAGCTGTCCCATGTTTTCTGAGAAGTACAAATAAATCTGCCTGTTGCCTTTTGTGCTAGATCTTCACACCTTTAATTATAAGTGTGTCTGGTTAAAACACATACAGACAGCTGGAGTTATGAAGAATACCTGTGTCACATAGCCATTAGTGATGAGAGAATTAAACTGTAGAAGTTTTATTCTGGATACTAAAGCAACTTCATAACTGCGAAGCAAGTAAGATAAGACATTGTAATGATGAGGTAGCAGTACCTGTGTTACACACGTGTTTTGTTTTGTTGAGACTAATGATGTCAGTATTCCAGTGAAGAATTATATTTTAAAATAAGATACAAGTTGTATACACACATTTTTAATAACACTGTTTATACAGTGAGAAGGCATTTTATCATTACCACTCATAATTCTTCTGCATATATTATGCATATTACCTTGTTCATTTATGGTTTTTGAACTATGTAATAAGGAATGTATTTGTTTCCAGGATAACAGCTCTGCCTTGTTCCAGTTGCAGTGTTCTGGATAAAAATATCCTCCTGTTATGTGTTGTTATACGATAGATTGCTGCTGTAGTGAAGCTGTTATTCAGAAGAAATGTGCTATACAAGGGTGTTAGAAATAGCCTGCAATAAAGGAAGCGTTGTGGTAGAAGCAAACCAGCATAGCGGCTAAATTGTGAAAAAGGGCATCTTGTTTGGAAATCGAATTTAATTAAAAAGCACTCTCAATCTCTAGTAATATAACTGCTTTAAATTTTCAGACAGTGGGAGTAGCTCACCGTTGCCCAAGTATGCCTCATCTCCCAAACCAAACAACAGCTACATGTTCAAACGAGAGCCCCCAGAGGGATGTGAGCGAGTGAAGGTCTTTGAGGAAATGTCGTAAGTAATGCCTTTTATATCAGCTGGTATCTGCAAAGCAGTAAACCTGTTTACTGAGCCTATTCAACTGCAGATGAATAAACTATTCCAGCTGATGGGTTTTCCAGGAGCAAACTATTCTTATAGTTTGTGCAGAAGAGAAGTTGAAGTGTTTACATTGGTGTGAAGAGAAAATGGAGTCTTTTAACTCTTTTTGTGCATTTATAAAAGGCAACAAAAATCCAAGCAGAGAAGATAAGGTACAATAATTTCCTAAGCATTTATAAAAATCTCTTTCCATGTATTTTTAAAATAACATTTTACATTTCCATGGCTTAAACAAAAACTCTTCTTGTCATAATTACCAGTTTCAAGTATAGACTTTGCATTTTGATGTGTATAAAACTTATAAAATGGAATGAAACTTATGTACAATGTTTGTAGATGCTAGTATGTTTATGGCATAGGCTTTGCTCAACATTTTTGCTGAGCAAGAAATTGAAGTTGGACATCATGTCTTTTTCCCCTAGACCCAGCAGTATTTGAGCATAGCACATGCTGTCGAGGTTGCATGCTTAGCTCCTGTGGATGAAAGAACTAAGGAGGGGACATTTCTTGCTCTTAACAGCATTTGTTGCCTGCTGGGTGGTGAAGGGAGCAATGTTGGGTTGTGGAGAAATCCTTCAGGCAAATTATGGAATATGGGAAAGGAGAGGTCTATTTTATGGAGGTCCTCAAAGGGATTTAAAATGACTAAATATGTTGTTGCTGCATTGCTTATCAAAGAAGAATTTGTGCCATTCTAAATTAACTGTGGCATTTTTTCATGTGCATATGTACTGCAGATTTTGCGTGCTGGAAGTTGCATGTTTGTCCAGTAATTACCAAGTCATTTTTTGTGAGGGTACTATTTTGAGTGCTGTGGATCAGTTAGCTGACTACCAATATGGAAGATGTTTGCCCCTTTGTCCAAGTAATCCCATTCCTTGTCATTCACATTTTAGCAACGTGTAGAACCACAAAATTCATGATGTGAAAAAGTCTCAGCTGGCCAGATATATAATCTTTTTTCTCGTTGTAGGTCTCGTCAGCCTGTCTCAGCCCCTCTCTTTTCATGTCCTGACAAAAACAAGGTTAATTTCATCCCAACCGGATCAGCTTTCTGTCCTGTAAAACTGCTGGGCCCCCTCCTTCCCGCTTCAGACCTGACGCTGAAGAACACTCCAAACTCTGGTCAAAGCACAGGTTTGAGCACCCTGACTGTTGAGCAGCTTTCATCTCGGGTCTCTTTCTCGTCTCTGTCAGATGACACCAGCACAATGGACTCCCCAGAGATCCCGGTACAGCAACCGTCCCAGCAGCAGCAGCCACCGCTTCTGCAAGAAATTCAGACTGAAGACCATTCCTCTCCTCAGAGCTACGTGTTAATCTAGAGCAAGGTGGAGCAGGCCTCTGCCCCAGACAAGGAGTGAGGAGATCATAGTTCAGATACATCTGCATGAGGTGGCAACCTTTCAGAACAACACGGAATACTTAGCAGCATTCAGAAAAATATCTCAACACTGTTCTTGGCAGGGACAGAATCCATATTCAGCATTTTTTGGTGAGAAAGCAGTAATGCCTGCAGAATCCATATATCATTAAGCATTTTAAGTGGAGACTATGCATTTCATAGTACGTTTGACCAGATTAGTACTGTGTCCTGTGTTCTGTTTCAAATTCTACAGTATAAATAAGCTCTCTCTATATATAAAAAAATGTTGCCTGTCTGAATAGAAAATGTCTTGCTGTGTTGTGTCCTATGGAAAATACTGTACTTCAGGATTATGTTTACAATTGATCCAGGTGTTTATGTTTCTAACTTCTGTAATACACACAATGCAAAAAAAAAAAAAAAAATGGCCACAGCAGTTGCACAGTGCCCACCCTATGGCCTAGTTTCAGGTACTTCTCTTGAAGTGTAAACTCAGGTAACTTGGAATGTATATCATATTGGAATATAAAATATTTTACAGCTACAAAGCTAAAGAGGGAACATCACTCTTTTGCCTTTCCTTGTTTTATGCATTAATATTTCCTCATTACATTCCACTTTCTTGGAATAAGTGCATTCAGATCCAGGTGAATGATGACCCTGGACATGGGTGAACGTGAGGAGAACCAGCAAATCTGTGATATATATCACTTTGTCATGTGCTTACAAGTAAAACAACTGCTGCATTTACTGTCATTTCAATAGATGTAAAATTGTGGCATTTAAAGGTTTCAGGTGTTGCTCAGTTAATGACTGTTAAACTGTTGCAAATAAAGTGTTCAGTACTAGGCTGTACATGAGAAACATTCCACGTGTGTGAGAGGATTTTGAAAGACAAGAATGTTTTTGTTAAAGGACAGAAATTCTTTCAGGTTTCACAGGGGGCGATTGGGGATTTCCTCTCATGGTTTTAGTTGGCAGTTAAGGATGTGAAATGCTACTGTTACCGTCTAAAAGTCAAATTAATGTTTAGTTTCTCTTTTGGAAATGTTCATTCATTTGCTGGTTGGAAATAGGTTTTCAGATTTTGTCAAGCAGTGTTAGATGAGCAGTGTTTTATTTATGTAGTGAGTAATTGTGTTTGGATGAAAGTCCAGAAGTAGCAAGTGGGTGTTCTAAAAGGGGTGGGGAAGACAGTAGTTTTAAGTTCATGTTACTTAAAGCTTCTCCCATAACTTTCAGTTATGTCAGTTGTGTGTGTAAAAGTGTGCTTTCCCCCCTCCTTAAGTGTGAATAAAAGAAAAATCCATGTAAAATAATCCTGGTTTTGCAGGCTGGACACTTTCTCAAAATAGTACATGGCAAGATTGGGTTTGTGGTGCTCTTCTGTTGTACTGGAAAAAGAGGAGCATAGCTTTCAGAGGTAATTTCCAGTGATACAAAGAGGACCCTAAAAACAGAATAAACTTGATGTTCTTGCTCCATTGCTTTCAGCTCAGTGGAACTACATTTATGCTGTCTGCTCCTAAGAGAATAAGGTTCACCTTTTCCAGGAATTGAAGAGATTAGTAGCCTGCAGCTACTAGGAGCATTTAAACTTGCTCTTTTATGTTTTTTTCTGTTTTTGAAGATGAGATTGGAGGGGGGTGAGAGTGAGCCACCAATAACTACTCACTAGAGATGTGCTTTTTTTGAAGATAAAGCATTGCGTTCTTTTTATTACTGAGTTTTTGTTAACGCTGTCTTAGAAGGTGGAATTTGCAGCCTATAAGACATTCACTGGTTTTTGACTCCCCTTGCAGAAAATATAGGAGAAGTCTGTCTCTAACCATTTTCATGTGAAAAAGCTTCTTGAAATACAACAGCCATCTTTAACCCTACTAATCTCAGGCCTAGGTGAAAACACTATCTATTTTACAGACTGAAGATAAAGGGGAGAAAATACTCATGATGTAAGTATCGATTCCTTTTAATATTTTTCTTTCTAGACTAACATTGCAGTATGATGACCTTTTTATGCTCTGGTTACATCCAGATAAGTAATTGTAGTCTCAGTTATTGGTGTTAGGTTACCAGGGGATATGATGAGTGGATTTTAGATCAGTGCTGAACTCTGTACAATATTTGCAATGGCATTACATGTTCTTTATATTTTTTTCCATGAGAAACTAAATATTAATTAAAATGCACATTTGTTCTTAGCAGAATTGAAGGTTTTGAACCAAATGTGTTAAAGCTAATGCTTTGCCATGTAAATTTCCCAGCAGTTGTTTATCTCAATTGTGTTCTACATCCAGCTGTAGAAATTTGTCAAATATTGTTTAAAGTTTTGTACATAGTTGTACTGTTATTTCTAGCCACTGTGCTGAACAGTATTCAAGTTATCACACAATATTGCTTTACACAAGGAAATGTGTGGCTTTTGTTTTGTATTTTTTTCGGTATAGAAGTTCCTGTGTCTTATTTAAATAAAAATTATAGTTAAAAAAAAAGAAAAAGTGGTGGGGACAACACACAAAAGCAGTGGTTCATTTATTTGTTTTGGAAACTGTGCATGAAACACCATAGAAGGAGATTAAATTTTAATATTGTTCCAAATTTACATGTAGAATAATGTCAGCCATGTATGACTAGTGTCCTGTGTCTTCTAGAAGATGTCTCTGATCTATTGATCTTTGCATAATGCTGTACTCAGAAGGGGGGGAAAAACCCTAAAAATAGCTGAATGCTAAAATATGCTTTAAATAGCATACTCTATTTCTACATAGCACAGGAAAAAAATCAGGTGAGTTATTTGAAACTGTGTATCTGCTGCTGTGTTTGTGGTATGGCTAATTTCAAGTTATCTGCTGAAAATTATGAAAGCCATTAGATATTTCACTCTGTGAAACTAAATGAAACCTCTAAAGGATGTGGTATGAATCTATCTACTGGCAGTCTTGGTTTCATGTTCTTTTATATGACTCAAATGATTGTCATTTGACTTGCAGAATAATTCTTTCCAGATGGGGGTGAGGGGAAAGAGGAAGAAAGAAGGATAATATTTAAGTAAATGTAAATCTTCCAAAGTCAGTGTTTGCTGGAGAACACTATGGCAATAACCATCAAGAATGGATTAATGCTTTTTGTCGTCAGTCAGTGGAAATTTTAAGTGTTCGGCATCCCAAAGATTACAAGGTTTCTATGTGACTGTGTTAAAAAAACATAAACTGGAACTTAACCGAAAGTCCTGTGCAGGGCCAGAAGTTGGATTTCAATGACCTTTGTGGGTGCCTTCAAACTTAGGATATTCTGTGGTTCTTTGATCCCACCCTGCTATGAGAATACTTGGTGTCCTTCACTCAGAAATGGCTCCATTTCAGCCATTTCATCGTCAGCTTGAAGGGGTTCCTAGGAGTAGCTTTGTGACTGTCCTGTCCCCTAAATGGATTTGGCTGCAGCAGTTTCGGGCTGTCCTTCAATGGAGGGCGTTTTCTCAGGAAGTACTTTGACAAAAGTGTGTAGCTTGCTCTGCAGAGATGCAATGCAGTTTGTGTCACAGGGAACTTTTTAGCATCCGTGTGAACTTAGGCCTTGCCGGGTTAATCACATTTTGGTTTTTTACCCACGTGAGCCACACTTTTGTGTGCCGTGTGTAACTCACTGCCTTTGTCTTCCCCCAAAGCCAAAACAAGCAGTCTGAAAAGCACTGAAGAGTAGAGAGCTAATGAAATAATTTTGCTTTGAGTCCATTTTGTGACTAAAAGACCTTGACTTGAGCATATATTTTCTAGTAATTCATGGCTCTGTGAGTGAACTCTTCAGAGAGTGGAGGACAGTGTAATAGGAGCCCTTGGCTGTGTATGCTGGGGGTACGGGACAACAGATAGTGAATGACCTGCTTCTTTTAGGAAACAGGGTGCTGTCAGGGAAGTTATTTCTGGCTTCCTGACAAATTAGCTTTTGGGAAGGGCCAGATACTGGCACAAGGATAGAGTCTTAGTATCTTGACAGTACGTAAGGAGTAACATAAGAGAAATTGCAGTATCAGCCCACCTCTTAATTCATTCAGTTGCAGGCAAAGACCATTGAGGCTTAGCAAGCCAGCTCCTGGCCTTACTGCAGGGTAGTGGATTGGCACCTTCCTTTACATGTTACTAGAGGTACAACCCAAGCAGTTTGTAGATAACTGATAACTAGTAGAAGTTTATTTCAATTACCGTTGTAAAACAGCCTGCCTTGCTGTGCAAAATACAGCCGTGAAAACAGAGATTTGAAGCTACTCAGCTGGGAGGAAATAACCAAAGTTCTTGCTATGTATGTCTAGAACCTAAAGGCAAGGAAAAAGTGAATTAAAGCTGGGAAAGTACACGCATCACACGTACAGCCATCCATACTTGGTACTTGGCTGAAGAAAGTTGTTTGATCAAAGATTGACATGCAGTTAAAATGTGTGTATCTTGTTTCTGTTTGCATTAGTGTAACCAGTGCTGGAAAACTCTCTAGTTTGGGAGAAACTGTAAAAGGCTCAGGGAAGAGTTATAGGAATAAAGTACTGGAAAAACTAGAAGGCGGCTGTGTAGGAGCTCAGTGTGATTAACTTGATGGTTGAAGAGTGACTTCATTTCAGTCAGTAAATACCTACACATGGGAAATACTAATGAGCTTTAAATTTAGCAGACATGGAATCTTAAAGCAGTAACAAAATTAAGATAGATGAGTTCACACTAAAAATGTAGATTTGTTTTAGCACGAAGTGTAATTAATTACTGGGCCAATGTGCAAGGAAGAATTTTTTTCAAGTGTTGATACATTTAAAATGAGATTATTTGAGCATATCCTTTGTAAAATAAGGTTTCTATAAGCCTTACTACTTTGTGATTATTTGGGGCATTTAACATTTCAGTTCATGGTAAAGAAGTGGAATTTTTTTAACTACCCTAAGCATTCTTGCCTCACTAAAGAAGCAGGTGCTGCAATATTTTCAACTAGTGTGTTAAAACATCTTTTCAGCTGTCTGGTATAGGTCTTTAAAGGTAACTCTGGAAATTTTTGGTTTGTCAAACACAAAGTCTCCAATAAAGCAGACGTAGTTGAGTAGCTTTATTAGTTAGTTTGGTTTTGGCACCTCCTCTGTAGCACCATAAGTATGGAGAGGTGGCAAGAAAGTGGAGAGTGGGCGTTGCCTTTTTTGGACTGCAACAGGTCACAGAAATAATGTATTACTTAAGTTGGGATGAGAGGAAAATGCTAATTGAGGAGGTAGGGAGTTTCCTCAGTAAAGGCCACATTGGAAGCAACTGAACATGTACAAATCAATTGGTAACAAGAAAGAAGAACAATTAGATGAACCTGGATTGAGAGATGACCCCATTTTTAAGAACAAGTTGAAATTTTACCTTGGGTTGTAAGAAGTTCTGATGGGAAATTTTTAGGCTTCCTTGATCTGTAGCCTGGAAAGCTCAGAGGCAGAGGATCTGGAAGCCTGGGAGAAGAGCAGGTTGTGTAATCTCTTCCCCCATTGAATTAGAGACTGAGCTTGTTAACAGAGCATAGTTAGGCTAATTGTGTGTATAAAAGTAAAGTGTGTGAGTTGTTTTGTGTATGTGCATAGTGAAGCGTGTGGTTAAGCTTTTCAGTAATTTGTGCAGATATTGGTTGGAAATAGGATTTGCACAGGGCAATATGGTAATCTATTTTTTGTATCTTTGTTTTTAACTTTTTTTCCAAATAAATAGCATCATCTAAATCCCAGACTGCCAGGCGTAAGTCTTGTTAACTAAAACTGTGCGTCCAGCTGCTTTCCACAGGTGAGATCTGAGTGCTCTTGAGATTTTTATGGACAGAGGTCCTTTCTCCGATGAGAAGAAAGCTGAAAAAAACTAGACTCCCAGCTAAGGTTTGGTGCCAAAAGGCTGGATGATGCAATTATTCCCTTTCTGATTTTTATTTGGATAAGAATTTCTAGTCATGCCCTATCTCTGTGATACAGAGGTTTCTCAGAGGGTAGCAGCCTCCCTTTCCATAAGGTTGGTGCTATCTTTGGGCTTGTTACATAGGGAATAAGAATTCATTCTTAGGAAAGATTTAGAAAGGGTATTGCCTTTGGAAACTAAATGCCGTTTTTAGGAATTGGGTGTGGGGAGAAGCACTTAAGTCTGCTTTCGTAATTCCTTTGGATAATAATTCATTGTACATTCTGAGAATGCTGAGAACCATTCAGCATTTGGATGTAAGTTGCTGAAAATATAGGAAGCTTCAGATGTAGCTTTCCATCTCTGTGACAGTAGAGAGATGGTACCATACTACAGACTTTCAGTGCATGGTTATATTTTGGATGGGGCATGTAGGTGTATTTTAAGGATTGTCACTTCATTCAGGGGCTCTTGTTCATGAAATGAGTTTGGGTACAGTGGTGGATCAGCTTTTAGTTCTAGTGAAGAATTCCAAGGAGATAGTTTAGACACTTTCTGAATTGAGTACCTAAGAAATCTGTTCTCTTCCAGGGAGGATTTTCTGGTTTTCCTCTTTGCAGGGAATACTAAACCTTTGGGGGTAGGGGAGTGATGAAGATAGGAGCTGTAGGTCTTGCACTTTCTAAACAGTGGGAAAACAAATCAGCTTAGGCTCCTGATTTGGAGGGGTAACCTAGTATATCTGTATTTGTACATACAGGATGTTCTTTGGGTTAGGAAAACAGTGGATGCCTTAATACTCCAGAAGAGTATTAGCCTATATAAATGTCATTGTTCTCTAAATCAGGCCATCTGTAGATTGCAGTCTGTCCCTTTGGTTGCATCTTGGCTGAAAGGCTGTTGAATGCTGCTCTGTATCATGACTTGGTTTTGTATTCCGTGAGAAAATGTACCTCCAGACTGGACAGCAAACTGGTGCCTCTGTCTGGCCCAGGGCCTTCGTGGCACTGACTCTGTCCTGTGGGTGCAAGTCTGTCACAGCAGGAGCTATTGTCTGTCTCTCAGCCTCCACAGTCGTCAAAGTTTCCATTTTCCAACGGTAGGTACAGGCTCTGCTGGCCCCTCCTGCACTGGGAGTCTCCTTTCCACCATCTCTGATGACTGGGAGACATTGTATCCTTGTTGCAAACCAAGAGGAAAAACGTGCAAACCTGGGCTCCTGCAGCTGTCCTTATGGCAGCACCATGGTGGTGTTTGTACACTGGGGACAGGAACATCATTACCTGAGTCATGGTAAGACTGGCCCCAAGCTGTTGTGGGTTAGGTGTTTTTTTGTTTTTTTTTTTAAATCTTTTTATATGCCCTGGTGCCAAAACTTAAGCTCCCTGATTGAGATTTTGACATTGCTGATGGTGCACATATTGGATTAATCCTCCCTGGAGAATGCCCTTGCTTCATTTTGGGTTGGCCCTTGCAGAAAGGAACGTGGTGTGTATTGGTGACACTGCACAACAGGACTTACTTTGGGGCCATACAAGCATTTTCTTGTATCTTGAAACACTTTCCTTTTTTTCACTTTGGTAACAACCATTAAAGAAAACAACATTACACACCTCAACCTCAATTAAGCCCTGCATTAAATACTTCAAATGTTTATGTGGAACAGAGAGGGAACCCAAACCACTTACAGGCAAGCTGCACTGTTCATTAAAAACCACCCCAGGACAGACAGTTCGATCTTCTCCTCCAAATCTCAAGTAGGAAAATTACTGTTAGAATTTTTAGTGTTTTTCAATTGCATTTAATATTTGCTAACGGGATGAGCTGATAAAATGGGTGGGGGCAGAGGGGGGCTGTAAAGCAGTGTCAGTGCAGCCTTTCTTCCTGAATGCCTCTTTGCTCTTTAATGTTATTTCCTTTTATACTTTGTTTTGGCAACATTCCCATGGCTTAAACTGCAAGCAGTGAGATGGACCTGCACACCCTGGGGTCTATCCAAGCTTTGAAGCACAGCAGTAGTAATTTATGAACATTGCAAAGGCTGGTGAAGCCAAGAGGTCTCCTGCCTCCAAGGAGACTGGGGTCACTTCCCTTAAAAATGAAAGCAAAAGCTGTGAAGTGCTCAGTGCTGGAGGAGGAGGGAAGGTTAAGAATTAACAAAAGGAAGATTTTGTCCAAGTAAGCCTTATGTAATTATTTCCCTACATGAAGAGCAGCAATGGCTGTGAGTGTCTTGCAGGTGAGCTTGACTGTGGTTTGGTGACAAGTAGAGGTGACCACATGTCCTGCCTGAGGTTTGTGGTAGTGCTGCTGGCACATCCCCACTGTGCAGCCTCACACCCCTCTGTGGCCTCTGCTGCCTCAAACGTTGTTTTTTTTTTT
>VZRN01005751.1:14655-85342 GCA_013397935.1 Dasyornis broadbenti | reverse complement strand
TTTTTTTTTTTTTAGGTGGGGAGGGTGGCAAGTTTTCAGCCAGGTCAGTACCATTGCAGGCTCTTTTCCATCTGGAAAGGACCTGCTGTAACAGTGGTGGGCCGTGTTTAGATGGGTTTGGGATGCCTACAGACCCAGGCCTTGGGCAAGCTTCTGTGACTTCAGAGCACAGACTGGCATTTTGGAGGAAGAGCCCTGAATCGCTCCTGTCACTCAGGCTCTTTAAACCGTGGCTGTTGTTTCCAAATCTGGGGAAAACCTTGCAGAAAAGGCTGGATCAGCCCAAGACACAGCTGAACCACAGATAGGAAAGTCCCTCACAGGGCTTGTCTCATTTGGAATCTGTGTTGTCTTCTAAAAATCTTTCTGAAAATCAAACTGTCACCTGCCACGGTGAGGGTTGCTCTCTGCTGTCAGACTTTGGTGTTCTGAAGCTCTGGTACTCAAGTTCAGGGCAGAGATGATCATGGGAGGACCACAGAGACTGCCAAAACAGTCCAGAAAAATAGGCAGCTTTAACAGCAAAGTGGCACATGATTTCAATTCCTGTATTTTATATGTCAAGGGTTTATTCTGAGGATTGTACTTGGAATAATAGGAGTTTGGATTTTTTTCCTTGTCACATCCTGCTCCGGTTACATTCAGCATGCTTGTTTCCTACAGCCAGCTGTTACCCACCCACCTAGATGGAGACAGGGTTGGATAATTTGATTGTGTAGCACTTTTAAAGTTGTTTTTTACCTCGCTCCAGCCTGCTGATGAAGTAAGCATATGGCTTCCATCACCTGTCCTGAGGCCTTTCCTCCTGCCATAATAGCTGTGGAAGTCCAAAATAAAAGAAACATCCTACAGAATAAGTTTCTGGGATAGATGAAAGACTGGCTGCAACTTCTTAAAAAGTTTAGGTAGGTCTGCTCTCTTTTAAAATTGCTTATCTACTTTTTCCTCTTTTTTTCCGGGTATTCCTTAGCCTATAAAGATTCCAACAGCAACCAGTGTAAATAGCTGGCAGGTAGTGTCAGCCAGGCTTCTACCTCCAAGCTTACAGCATGCTTCTCTCAATTTAAATGTTGTAATTTTTTGCAAGCAGCCAAAACTTCAAACCCAGTATGTATTCATTACAAGGCTGGGCACATCAAACTTTTGCTGTGGTAGAACAGAGTTAAAAGCTGATGCGCTTGGAAGTTGAATGCAACTGCCTGGCAAACAGTGGCCTCCTCACTTGGTCACGGACTCACAGAATGGTTTGGGTTGGCAGGGACCTCTAAAGGTCTTCTAGTTCAATCCCTCTGCCATGGACTTGTTTTATGAGATCAGGTTCTTCATAGTCCCATTGAACCAGACCTTGAACATTTCCAGGGATGAGGCATCTGTCACTTCCCTAGCCAGCCCGTTCCAATGTCTCACCACAAAAAGTGTCCTTATTATGAGCAATCTGACACTCTTTTAGTTAAACACCTGCCTTGTCCTTATGCCCTGATAGTCTGTCTCAGTCTTTCTTACAAACAGTATATATTGAAAAGAAAGCCACAATAAGGTCTCCCCCCAGACACTTCTCGACTCCAGGCTGAACAATCATAGCTCTTCTCAGCCTTTCTTCACAGGAGAGGAGCTCCAGCCCTTTTGACTGGTTTTGTGGTCCTTCTCTATACCCACTCCAGCAGGGAGAGCTCCTGTGCTGGCAAGTACCTTGCTGACTTCAAGGGAGGGCTATACTGGTTTGTCATTAGTCAGTGAGGGGAAAAGCCAATTTTATGCCTGGGAGAACACTGTTAATGAATACCCAGGTAATGGTTTGCCTAACTGCAAGGCCAGTCTGCCTTGGTGCTGGAGGCTGGATGGTTACCCATGGCCAGACTTGCTGGACCTGCAGGGCCAGTTTGGCTGCAGTGCCCTTATTTACTGTCCCAGGAGAGGCTGTGTATGTGCGCTGTGCTGGGCTGAGCACACGCAGAGGGAGGACAGCAGCCGCATTGTGCTTGGCTGGCCAAGGAGGTGCTAGACCATCTCAGCATTTCTGCTTCTCAGCTGAGGCAAAGCCTCTGCTGCTTGGCTGTTGGCAAGCCTGGTGGTTGCTCTGCTTCCTGCCTTCCCCATATGGTGGCTTGTTTAAAAATAAGACATTTACAAGGAGCAGAAGTTGTAAAAGTAGGCTAACCAAAGGGGGATCTGCAATAAATGCCTGGAAGAGAGCTTGAAGAAGCGAGGAGAAACCCAATACTTTACCATGCACCTTTACCATGTTAATTCTTGCTGCTGCTTTGAGATCTGATCATCTTTGGGAACTGCACTGAGAGAAGATGGGATGTTCCAGCTGCCCTTGCTCTGCCCTGGGGCTATTCCACCCCACATACTCTCTACAGCAAAAATGGACAGTATATGCACCCACAACTCATTCCTCAGTGGTGCTCATTCAGTATCCCCTAGCACCCACAATGGGATGTGATGGAAGGTGGCAGACAGCAGTTGACAGAGGCCCCTGGAAAAGGCGGCGTGATGCCAACGCATGGGTGCTGTGTCCTCACATCAACTGCCTACTCTGCTGAGCCTTTCCAGGCTCAAATCCTGTCAGGGCTTGTAGGCCATAACATTTCTTATATTCCCACTTCAAGCAAAGCTGCTTGCTGGTCACCTTGTTGCTCTGGTGGTCCCATTTTTTCCTACCATGTGCAGCCCCTAATGTTTTAAGGGCATTCAGAAGGATGTTGAGGGAAGGCAGGTGGTTCCTTGTGGCCAAATGATCCTGCTCCAAAGTACATCAGTGTCATGCTCATGCAATGCTGGATATGGAAACTGCAGAAGGGAACAAGGTAAGTCCTACTCTACTCTATTGGAATAAATTGTGGTCATTTAAGAAGGCCAGAAAAGTTACTTTAAAAAGTTGGTTGTTAGTTTTTTCTCTGAGCTGTTCAATTCCCAAGGCTCACAGTCCAATTCCCCTGAAGCAGCTTCTCTGAGATTTGTAGAAACCTTGAATCATCAGAATCAATTACATCAAATTTAATAAACTTCACAATAAAGACAGTTAATCAATTGCCACTGTTTTCATCTGCCACAGGGGTTCTGCAGCTGTTTTTATTTTAAAACAATCTACTACTCAACCAGAATAACTGGAATGAAGCATATTAAATCAAGATGAACATTATGTGTGTAGAACAATCAATCTATAATTTTACAAGGATGATGAACTGCCCTGTTGTCCCAAACACTGCTGAGCCTGAAAGCACAGCACAGACAATCCTCCCAGTGGCACTGGCCTGGGAGTGACTCCACAGCCCAGGACGCCCAGGAGCATGTGCCGGACACTTCCTTAGTAGTAAGGAAGTATTGTTTGCAATTCTGTACTTCAGATTTTTTGCTTTATTAATGTCTATTTGCAAGATGGTAGCTTTCTTGCTCTAGTTTTCAACTTCTATAAATCTTTATGATGATAATGCATTGTACACAGGGATTTCAACTGCTTTTCTTTAAGCAACATTTTAAATACCTGTGGCTTCTTGGTTTTTGTTGGGTTTTTCTTTCATTTGAGCATGTGGAAAAAACAGCACTGCAAATGATTCAAAGCTTAGGTTAATTTCAAAAATTACATATTACAAGAAATCAATGCTTCATATGAACTACTTGGTAGTGCAGTTTGCAGCAGGAGGAGGGAAAAGAAAAGCCCTGCAGCTGTGTTTTGCCTTGTGTAAAAGGGATGATCGTTCTGATGCTTTCCTACCTAAAAACATGAGGATTCAGAACGTCTTTAGTTCAACATCTGCAATACTCTTAATTGTCCCAGTCAACATAGGAGTTTGGTTTTGTGTGCTTTGATTATTTTGCCTTTTTTTTTTTTTAATCCTGGAAGTCTAGAATCTGTGACCTAAAAAACAAACACAAACATTTTCTATGCCTTAAAGAACAGTTAATTGGCTGTTTTGAACTCAATTCAGCCTCCTCTCTGCTTTTCACCTTACTGCTTCAAGCTACTTAAAAATGCTGGAGAGGATTGTCTGTAAGTGTTTTAGCAACCAGCCAGCCAAATGTAATCCAGAGCAAGTTTAGCAACCACAGACTTGCTTAAAGTTGCAAGAATCTGTTTAATGATTTTGTGGTAACCCAGCTGGGCTGAAGAGCAGCCTGTCTCTCCTTTGAGTGCCTAACACTAACATTTTTGGCATTGCAGATAATTACAGCTTGGGATGAAGAGGATTTTGGGCAAACATTCTCTGTTATGAGTACAAACTAGCACTCCTAAGTGTAAGTGCACCCCACTGTAAATCTTAGGTATTTCCCAGTTAATCCCCTTTGTATATGTCTTCTTTGCTGCCAGAACTGCAACCCAAATGAGTTCAGCCCCTCCTCAATGCTCAAGGAAAGTTACGCAATGCAGAAAATGCAGCTTACTGAGCAAGGAGCTGCCAGTACCAAAGAGAAGTAAATACTGTGGCAGGAACCAAGTTTTATCTTTAGAAAGAGTAAGACATTGACATCAGGTTCCATGTCTTATGAGCCTTAGGGCCCCAGGTGGGCTGGGTACTGTGCAAAGAGAAGATCAGACTGTCCTTTCCCATTAGACATGAAAATACACTGCTAGGCATCTGAAGAACTTCTCTGGCAACAACTGAAGCACCTTGACAATTTCAGGCTATGGGATGGGATAATGAACACTAGAGTTTTGAACAGAGGTGTTTAAAACTTGCTGAGGGTTGAGCCTAATGAACTCTGATCAGTCCAACCTCCCCTCCACCGATAGCACAGAGCTTGTTAGACAGGAGGCACCAAATGCACGTTACTGCTCAGTGCAGCCATCCAATGATGTTCTGCTGCACTCAAGAAGTTGGCCAATTCAGTGAACTTGTACATTTATATTGTTATTTTCAGGTACCTAACAGACCATGAAGCAGGGATTAACTGAGCATACAGATAACTGGTTGTGAAACGCTTCACCAATGGAAAAGAAAAATCAAGCAAATTAAAAAGGCTGAATATAATAAATTGCAAAGTAGGCTATACAGTACACAGAGCTTGTGATCTTAACTGGCTACTAACACATCCTCAGGGTGCACAGGCTGGACAGCTGGAAGAGTTTCTTCACAGAAGAGGTGGTCAGGCATTGGAATGGGCTGCCCAGGAAGGTGGTGGAGTCACCACGCTTGGAAGTGTTCAAAAGACAACCAGATGTGGCACTTAGTGGTTTAGCTGACAGGGTGATGTTTGTTCCAAGGTTGGACTCCATGGTCTTGGAGGCTGTTTCCAACCTTTATGATTCTATGAGCCTTCTCCCCTTCTTTTGCAGGGAAGCAAAGGGACACAACATTGACCTCAACTTTTCTCACTGTCCTACTGGATTACTATTCAGAAACAAAGGGTTTGGTACTGTCTAAAAACTGGTCATGTTTATCTTCAGATGCTTGTTTTGTATCAACTCAACAGCACAACAGCATTCCAGTGGGAATAAAGTTGTGGTTTTTGTCAAAATCATTTTATTAAAGAGTTAATGTCACAACGAGCTCAAAATAACACATGCTTCAGAAGTAAACAAGATGAAAAATTCTCAGAACAGAAACAGAAATGGATTGAAGGCATGGTAAAGAATCAGTTCCAAGAAACTTCTGCAAACGGGTGCAAATTCTGTTGGTGCAATGCAGAAAAAACTCAGAAAAGAAGCCTCCTGGGCATGACTTCTTTTTATGTAGTGCAATTTGTCAAATAAGTTAGATTGGAAAGGGCACGATTTCAGTGGCTGCACAGACCTAAATTTACTTCTTCAATAATTAGCTCCAGCACAGGTTTTTCAACTGTGAGTACTAACAAAACAGATGTAGTTGACATCTTAACATAGCAGTAATAGATATATTATATACATGATAGATGTTTGACTCATGCAGCCTCTTCAGTTACATGATTTTTTTTTTAAAATTTACTCAAGAAACATTATAAAAAAATAGGTTTGCAATTTGTATTTCACTCTGGTGTTAGCTCCACATCACCCCAGGCAGACAGTGTTTCAGCAGATAATCTAATTTGGCAAGAAATCTGCCCTAATGCTTAACCTAATTTTTGTAAGTCCACGTAGAAAATAAATGCGAACTCTTTATACAAAACAAGAGCAAATAACTGTACCTATAGAAAAGGGGATCCATTCCCTTTAGTTTTATTATCATGGCACATACTTTATAGTTTCACAACAGCATACTAATTTTCATTTAGTTTTTTTGAACTCCAAAATAGTGTTGATGAAGGGAAGAATGTGAGTTACCAGAGGCAGCTGACTCATGCATTAAGCAATTCATGTTCTTTATCAGTTTTCCCAACAGCATCAGGATTGGATAACGGGTCAAGGTCAGCAAAGAGACTGAACCAAGCAGTCAAGTCTTTAGGGCTCTTTGTAGATTCTGGAAAAAAAAAAGAAAAAAAGGAAATGCACAGACTTGTCACTTATTTTAAAACAAAACTGACTGAATGTTTGACTGAGGTCAAACAAATGCCATGCTATTGTTTAATTTATTACCAAGGGCACTTCTGACAAGAAAATCTGAATGAGTGATTGCATTTTAAAACACTATCAGAATATAGAACTTCAGTAAGAATGAGTGTTTTACATGTCTGCTATGTATTATCATGGCAGGAGCCATATAAAAGTACAGGAACACTTAAATTAGAAATATAAACAATCTCACTCTGTCTAGCTTTGCTCCATGAAAGGTATTTGAGTGTGCCCTTGCATGCCTGCAAACAAGCAAAAGGAAAGTGAAGGCAAATTTTACTTTCAATCTCTCTTACAGGACTAAATTCCTTTGCCTAAATCCAATTCATGTGACTGTTCCGTCTCCCCTGTATACAACCACACAAGGTCATTACTCATCTGGAATGAACTTTTAATGGGAAGGCATTGGCTGGAGAGAGAGGGGGGTTATGTTTGATAGCCAGTCCCAAGTACAGCTTCTAGTATTATTTTGATGGATATAGATAAAATGTGAATAGGGAATATGTTTCAATGGCAGCTGGACTATTGCACCTCTGTGTCCACAATGACATATGTATTTCACAGAGGTCTCCTGCTTGCTCTTATTCTGACTGGACAGATCTTCAGGTTAAAGCAGTAACAACTTCAGCTGCTATGAAGAAAGTACATCTCCACTTGCCTTATTTTTGTGACCCTACGCCCAACAAGTATTATACTGATCGTGAAATAAGATGTGCTCTTCACTCAGAGAAATAATGACACATGAAAGCTTTCTTTGTGACACAAGGAATTTGCAGACAAAATAGGCTCCACCCGACATGACACTCTTGTTGGTATCTGCCACTTTCAGAATCACAGATTTCCAAATAGCTAAAGGCTGTTCCTTTTGCTGGTGCCATTTCTGTGGCTGTGTAATTGCACTAATTGCACTGATTTCCAGAACAGTTTCCAGAACACCTTAACCCTCTTCTTTTTTCTGCTGAGCTGAAAAATGTCAGAGGTAGGAATACATATCACCCCTTTCTTCTACACTGCATGTCTTTGACTTCATTTCTGGTCAAATGTGAATGCACAGAATTGGCTACAAAGTGGCAACGGAATTCAACATAACCCTGGTTCACTTATCCAGAAAATTCTAGTCAAAATCAGCAGAGCTTTGTCTCAGTGGATGGCAGGACTATACACTGTTGGCTCAGTTGCAACAACTGAATTAAATTTTAAACAGATGATTACTGATATGATGTGTATTTCTCAACAAAATTTGCAATTAGGGCTCTTCTGCCTTATCAGTAGCCCGTGTTTTAGCCACAATGCTAAATCCTACAGCTTCAAAACATTGTTTAGCTCAGACAAAGTGCATGCAGATGCTCTTCGGTGTGACTCAAAATTAAAGTAGTTAAAGGAAACTGTAGCTTAGCTCCTTTGTTATAACAATTTACTATATATAGTAAATTACTCTTTGACATGCTATTGGCACTGAAGCCTACTGCAAATATACATACACACACGTTGTACACCTAATCAAGGTGAAACAGAGTAATCAGGGACCACAAGATTGAGCTGTAGCTACTACAAAAATAAGTCTTGTTACAACTAACTGAGAAGACAAGACACGCTTACAAGATACAAGACCTAAAATAGAAAAGTAAAGTAACTGAAAAAAGTACATGACTATCACCTTTCACAGGCGTCTTCTCACCATTCACATTCAGGCTGTGTGGTTTCTGTGCTGCCTGTGGTATTGATGGTGGGCTCACACTGCTGGCTGCCCATCCTGAAATTCAGTAATACAGGAGTATTAGCATGAAGAGTTACTTTGTTAACTCCAACACCAGTGTCTGGCAGCATCAGACAGTGGAGCAGGTATTACATTTATGGTCATTCATATCTGTCCTGTACACAAGAAGTCCGCAGTCAGAACTCCACAGGAGCAACATCCTTCACAAGACAGTATCTGTAGGTCACTTTCATCATCTCCAGATTCAGGCAACTATACTCTTTTCAAACCTTTAACCTGGCTAAAAAAGGTTTTTGTTTCCCTGATTGAATCATAGTTAATACTCATTCAGAGAAAGGCCAGTTCAGTAATCAAGTCGAACGCAGCTGTAGGGAGAAGAATCACACACATTTGGGTAAAATACCACACATAATAAACATTTTTTCCACCTTTCTTAACTTCTAAAGTTCCAAAGACTTTCATTTCATCCACTCTTCCAGACAAAACCTTATTTAGAGCCCCTACATTTTTTAGTTAATTTTGAAGTATTCTGAAGAAAAAGAATTTCTTGCAAAACATGGAAAAATTAAATTCAAGATTAATTAATTACAGTTAACTTAAAACTACATTTTAATGGAGTATTTTTCCTTTTGTTCTTTAATTGAAAGTATTTTCTCAGCAAGAAGAGAGCAACTATGCAGGTAAAAGTGAAACAATTTTTTGTTCTTACATACATATTCTATAGCCACAAAAGAGTAATGATAAATACAGTTAATGAGGCTAGATGAACAGGCTGGAAAAATGAACTAGAGGTAGTACTGTGCAGAAACAAATTACGAAAAAACCAAAACAATTTTTGTCTCTGGCTTAAGATATTTAAATTCACATCCTTTATTACATTTAGTGGAATGGAGATAGTATTTCTTATTTAATTAATATCTCCTTTAAGTTTGGCCTAGTCAATTACCCATTTAATTTGGCAGTATCACAAACAGGATGCTCATCGATGTACCCAGTTACCATCTCCTTATTCAGTGTCTTTTTCCTACAAGTTCACACTTTCACATCCTTTTTCACTCTGTTTGTCCTTCCTCCCCTTACTTTCTGCCCTTTTGGGAGCCCTATCAGATACTGGCACCCAGCATCCTGACAGGCACTGCAACAACCACATCAGTCACATCAGCCCTTCCTCTCTCAGCAGATTATTCTCATCACTCTCTGATCTTACCTTGACACAGTTTGAAGCCCAAGCTGCGTTATAAAAAGAGGCAGGAAGAATTTTTCTATAAAATCACATTAATTAGGAAGGAAATTTAAAACCACAAACATCCTCTGTATGTCTGTATCTCTAAACAAAAACTTCTTCAAAATCTGGATGCAGAGTGCTCACATGTATTTGCTCTAGTTGAAGGTGATAAAGGCTTGTGAGCCAGCTTGCGCCCTCCAAAAGTGAGGTTTTAGAGTTTAATCTTTTGAATAAGTAAATCTGAATGAAAAATAATGGAAAGCATGGCATTACCTCTTCAGAATGACATACTTTTCCAGGCATTTTCTCTGCTTGTGTTACAAACAAGAATGGCAGAGGACATTATACACAACTACAGTAGACTGCAATCCTTTTCTGTGCTCGGAGGAGCATTGTGAGAGTGTTTTGGTATGGCAATGAATGACAACCGGTACATTGAGCTGCTTAAACAAATAGGGCCAAATCCTAATCTAACAGAAATGAATGGGAGCTCTGCTAGAAACTTTCTGTGCAAGTCCCAGTGACTTCTGTGGGATCAGGAACTGGCTCCCTCAGACATCACTGATGTTCTTTACATTGGTGTGCTTGGCAGGTCAGAGAGTGAAACACTTCAGACCAGGGAACTCCTTTGGAGCCCTCCCTCCCTTTGAATCCCTAGGCTAAGGCTTGGTAGGTAGCACATCGCTGAGAGATGCTGTGGCCTGGCTGTCTGTTTACTGAAACACAGGTAGCTCAAATGCCACTTAGAAAACAAAAGGAACGTGACAACAGCAACAAAAAATCCAAACAAATACGCTCCACAAAATATATTATGCTTTCATAATGAAATTACCCATCTATTAAAGTACTGTAAAAAACTGACACAGAATTTTTATTAAATACTTCCATGAATTATGTTTTTAGTGAGCTACAGAGAACAACTCTGCCTTTCAAAATCAAACCACAGCCTATCATTTTGAAAGCAGTTGTTGGCCCTAAGCCTGTTCTGGTTTGCCTGTTCACAGGATGGCTTTGTTACGTGATCAGACAAAGGGTTATTGCCAAGACAGAAAGGAAACCAAACAGCTTGCTGTTCAGTGAGCATCTTCACAAATATTGCAACAATTAAATTTAGAAATGGAAGTGGTGAAATGTGCGTTTTCTTACCCACTAGAATATATGCATATATAGGGAAGATAAAGAGGAGCTTTTAATGGTATGAATGAGTAATTAAAGGAGGCCATAAACATAATGAAAAGAGAAAGCCAATGCTCCCTCTGAAAAAGTAGAAAGGCAACTGAACCACAGAGCTGTATCTAGAGGAGAATCTAAGTTGGGAGCACGCTTTGTTTCTATTTTATATAAATATATATATATATGTATGTGTATATACACACACAGACACACATACATTTATATGTATTTTAAACGAGCACCTGGTAGCCCCATAGCAATTCAGAGCCCCATTGTGCTGGATCCTGCCTATAAATACAGCCAGAGAAAACTCTGAGCTGGGAATTCCTGACCGTAACAGTTTATAACCTGCATAGCATTGTGCCTGTTTTACAGATTAAGATCTGAGGCAGAGAGAAAACAAAGCCCCAAAGATTTATGAGCATGCTTAATGTAAAATAAGTAAGTAATCCGACTGAAGTTAATAGAAAAGTTAATGTGCTTAAAGTTAAGCATGTGAGTCTTAAGAATCTTTATGATCTTAAGGCCAAATTCACACAGGAAGTATGCAACATTGAGGCTATAGTGTAGCACCTCACACTGAATAATTATTAAGCAATCCTACCACTTGGGGAAAAAAAGGTGTAGGAGATGTACCACAAGCCCTCAGTAAAAATATAATTCATATATTTTAATATTTATGACTTGTATGTCTAGATATGCTTACACTCCAGTTAGTATTCTGTTTTTAAAAAAAGTCTCACTTCCAATATTAAATGATAATGTCAAATTATGAAAGTTGGGAAGTGAAATGAAATATAGTTTAAGATTAAAGCTGAGTTTTCACAAGATATAGAAGGGACCAAATTTCATCTTCTGTTAAAAAATAACAAAAAACTTAGAAAGAAAAATAGTCTATCAAAGTTAGTTTAAATAATGTATTTTACTTAGCAGATAAAGTCAGCTGAGAACATGCTGATTTTCAGATACAATCACTCAGCTGATTAGCCCTGACTTTTCAAATGCAAGTACATCAATTACCACAATCTTCTGCCAAAACCTTGGAAACCCATTTGAGAACATCCACATTTTACTCTTTCAGTATGGATTTATTATTTTTTTTTACTCAAAAAGATTTTGGGATCGCATGCTGACTGGAACAGATTTTCCATTTCTGGTGTTCCTTGAATGCAACATACCTGAATTTTGATTTTGAAGTCTCTAGTACTGCACTCAATGCCAGTGCAAAGAAGAGCTAATAGCCACCTCAGAAAGGATATCCAACCCTGCTTGCTATTTATACCTAAAAAACGTTTTTCCTTCAAAAACATATTTACATTTAAAAATGAAAATTACACTGAAATGTAAAATATATTTAAAAATATGTAAATTTGTGGGAAAAAAAATCAATATCATAATATTTCTGTTGCTATTTTTAGTAATTTGCTTAAAAATCCTGTACCTTGTAAAAATACATCTAAACCTCTGCATCCTTACAAATGCCATTCCCTCATTTTTCATGGAAGTGCTGAAGCCAATGAACCCAGGTATCTTGCTCTAGGGGTGCTGGTAGTAACTGTATTAATTGTAAAGTAAATTTGACTTTCTTACCCCTTGCCAAAATGTCTCAGGTCACTTCACATCATGTACGACTCTTCCAGTTGCATGGATTTCAAGAAGTAGTCTCCAGGACAGATTTAGCCTACTACTCTTTCCTATATTGGTCTTCCCCAAATGAGATTTAAATGACTTGGGACAGAGCCCAAAAAGGCAAGGTCCCCTCCAGTTGGCAAAGCCCTACGAAAAATCCAGCCAGACTGTGGGTTGGACAAAAGCAGGTGCTGTTAGCTGTTTATCACCAGCCTGCCTTCCTCCCTGCCTTCCTTCCTCAAGGCCAAAGCAGCAGCAGGAAAGCTCTGCCCTAGTTCCCCTCTTTTCTTTCCCCCAGCACTAGCTTAGAAAAGCCAAGAGAATTAACTGAACAGAAGAAAGGGGAGAGAAAGAGTTGCATTAGTAACCAGCCTGCACGAGAAATCCACCTGCATGGTGGCTAGGATCAGACAGCCCATTCTACCAGACCCATACTCCTACAGGCAATGGTATAGGATGCTTGGTGGGGAAAAAAAAAGGAAAAAAGAAAAAAAAAAAAAAAGAATGCAACTGATTTTCACTGCATTGTTTAAAAATAGTATCCCCAGACAAAACACAGAAATTATTTTTGGTTCCTTGGTCCCTTATCAGAGACAGCAGTTGTGATGAAAACAGTAAAACCCACTCAAACAGATTTTCTGTTTCAGGAAAAAAAAGTTCTCAAAGGCCTACAGAACATTTCAAGAAGCTCAATGAAAACATTCAAGATAGTAATCCCGACTTTAGGTTTTGGGTACTTCATTCTCAAACACTGAATGAGAAGGACTAGAAAAACAAGTTATACACATGGTTTTTCTCCAGGCCATGCTCTGCTTTAATTTCAGGGTTTCTGGAGCCACGGAACAATATAAATTTCCACCACACTTCTACATACCCGAAAACCATACACTAAACCCTAACACCAACATAATGACAGACCGAGATGTGCTCTTACCATGTAAGGATGACTGCAAGTCATTCATGTTTTGGTCTAGGAGCTGTGAGGGCAAGTAACCTGATGGTGCTGGTACTGCAGATGCTGAAATGTTCTCCCCATCTTTAGCTGAAGAGTTCATGGTGGGATCAGCAGCCTGTCCAAAAACAGCTGTCCACTCTTTGCTGAAATCCCCCTCATCCAGGGAAGAAGCATTGAGGATCTCATTCAGTAATACCATATCATCCTTATCACTAGGTTCTGGCTCCAAGGATCTCACAAACTTTTCCTTTGAAGCTGTCTCAGAACAAAAGAGTCAAGACAAGTGATTTTTTTTTTTTTTTGACAAAGTAAAGAAGGAACTTTAAAAAAAATGATGAATCTAGGTTTTGTATGTTGAGACAGAATATTTTTGCATGAGTATTTGTTTTCTCTTTTAGACTCAATTTTCTTGGACATCTGGGTTTATACCTTATGCAACAAATAATTCCTCGATTATCTTAGATAACCTCGCTGCTGTTAAGACTCATTTCTCATTAAAAATAATACTACAAGTATGCTTAAAAGTCTATTAAACACACCAAAATCATTACACAGTCTCGTATTTAAATAATTGGAAAAGGTTACTTTTATGTTGCTTCTTGAAACATTATATGAAACTCTCAAAAAATATCAGCTTGGTGTACACTGAAAAAAGGTAAGACTTGAGGATTATTCTAGAATTTTGTGGGAACATAAACTTAAGATCACCCTTATGACCTTCTGACCAATGCTTGAATTATTGGGCTATTTCCCCATGAAAAAAGGTTATTCTATCACACAGAGTTAGATTTCTACACTGATCAATGCTGTAGGATTTTTTTTTCTTCTCATAAGCTGCTGAGAGATAACTGCGGCTCACTTGCCTTCTGATTCCCTGTGCTAGTTTTTCCAGCACCAGAACTGCAGCTGAAGTAGCTCTTAGATCACTTGAACCATTGCTCCTTAAAACCAGTATTTTCCCATTTTAGAAACGTTAAATAGTAATATAAAATACATTAAACTGGTAATGAGGCTCATAATCCTTTTCCAACATATTTGTGAAGTTAAAGAACTATCAAGGACCCCCAAGAGTTATTTCACTTGGAAACTTTTGGAGCTCCACTGTGGAAGTCTGCAGATCACAAAACTGGTGGTTAACAAGGCTGATCATGTTATGTTACTGATCAGTTGATCTTAATTATACTTGTTTCAAACTTGCAGTAGGGCACAGAGGCAACTTCTGTTTTCCAAAGTTTGGGTAGATCAGCTGAGCTTTCCAATTTGCATTCAACTTACAAAGATGCTTTTAACCCTTTTGGGTTGAAATAAAAGACTGACAGTAGCAAAGTGGTTGCAACAGGCCATTTTACTGAAGCTCAACAGTCTTCTCAGCAAAGTTTCCTGGTAATAGCTGCAATAGTTTATAATGAAACACTTGAAGTTGAGTCAGAGGAGGAAAAAAAGCACAGAACTGTGCTTTAAAATAGCCTCATGCGTCAGTACACACACCTACGTACTAAGAAACAAATAAACCAACACACAATAAAATTATTTTATTCATTACTGAAGTCAGCTGTGAGATTCAGCTCCTTTCTAAATCACATTTTGATATACCTCTGTACTCCCTGACAGGGCCTAAAAACTAGAAATAGAAACATTAGAAACACATCAATTCTCCTGATGTTCTCACTAGACTATAACTAAAATACCACAGAAAACAATTTGTTCTTATGAATTTTCAGGCTGTTTCTCCATCTTCAGATAAAGAACAAAGAATATTAGCATTGTCCAAGTACCTCCAATTCCCCCAAGTTATTCAGCAGGTGAGACAGAGGGGTTAATCTTCCCACAGGAGAAACACACCTACAATTTCAAGGGCCCTTAAGAGCTCTGATCTCTATGGGGCATTACTATCTCAAAGCTGCTTTCAGGAAGCCCCTTCATGAACTTGCAGGGCGAGATGCAAAGGCAGTGGCATTTGGAGCAGATCTGCTACAACACAGCACCAACACCACACGTAACCACAAGTTCCCTGAAACGGAACAAATGCAGCAGCACAGCTCAGAGCAAAGCTCTGCTTCGTCTGGGGAACCACTGCAGGAGCCCCCATCTTGACTGCAGGAGCAAGTACAACATAAAGTTTTACATGTGAAGAGCAGTCAGGTCTTGCCGCAGGGTGTATGACCACCAGGAATCTGAGGAGGGACACATTCTGTGGCTCAGCAATATTCCTGATCTTCCTGTGGGGACCGTGCGCCCGTGGCAGGGCAGGATAGGGTGTGTTTAGGCTCAGGCTGCCCTGAGGAAGCAGCCACAGCAAGTTTTACTCTTGTCTGCAACAAAGGTTATCTAGAAACCAGTCTTGCTTACCGAGATATTACTCATGTGGTATCTCTGGCAGATTACTAGAATGATACGGACTTTCTCACTTTACCCATAAATCTTCTATTACTTCTTTTCCTGTTTCTGCTCTCACTGCCCACTTTCAGTCAAAATCCTTTCTTTTCTGTCTGCACATGCTGCTCCAACTTTATAAATGCCCATGAAAAAAATCCAAAACTCCCAATAAAACACTGAAAGAACAATGTGACTATAGTCTCTCTGTAATTGTTTGAACAAGCCTCTAGCAATGCTCATAATTCCTTTGTAAACATACTTCATTTTGCTGCTATTTAAAAAAGAAAAAGGAAAAGAAACTAAAAATATTTACAACAGTAATGATCAGCAACACAGGATAAAGACTTCCTTCTGAAACATACACGAAAGTGTACCTCTAACTATACTGCTTTACTTAAAATAATACAATATTCATTACCTAAAGCTAGCTAGTGTGTAAAATTAGGGCAAATGGCTGATATTTTAACAGAGCCATAGCCATCCTTAGCCAACAGCAGTTTTTGTATCAATTTAATTGTTTAAGTAAAGAAAAAAAGTGTTCTAGGCGACAGAGCTAAGCTTGTATGAGCAGTAATTGTATGTATTATGTGCATCTCCACTAGGAGGGCATAACAAATAATGGAACTGACTAAGAAGAAAACCAGAAGAAAAAAAAAGTCACTATCACACATGCACTGACCTTTTTTATTAACCACAGAAAAGAAGACATTGTTACCTTATCTATTAACAGACTGGGGCTGCTTCTGCAGACAGCTGAGGAACTTTCCTGGTGCCTGCCTACATGGATGATTCCCCACATGGATAATTTCCTCCCAGTGCAAGCCACTGCCCATGGGAAATCCAAAGTCAAGGTGTTTGCAAATGTCCTTACCTACTATGATGGCAGTGTCTTAAATACCCTAAATTACACTCTCAGTCTGACTGAGTAAACCACACAATTTTTTTTCTTTGCTTAATTTGCTTTTTGAGTTGCCACAATTGGTTTTGCTGTTGAAGCCTTTTTTACTCGTTCTTTTGACAAATATGAGTGAAAAGCAACTGAAAAATTATAGACAATACTCTGACTTGTGATGAAAACTTTAAAAACTCCAATACAGATATTTCATATGTTATATGAAATATAACACAGCACATCCCCTTGGGCTGCCATGGGTCTCACAGAAGTATAAAGGACAGTACAGCTATCTGAAAGAAGTCACCAGTTCTTACATGGTTTTAAGAAGACTAGATCTGGTATGTGCATTTCTAACACAAAATCTTCTGATTACTAGTGTATTGCCAAGAGTTGTAGTACAACAACTAAAGAACCAAAATGAAAAATTTGTGAAATGTTATAGGACGCGTAAAGTTTACAGTGGAACCTAGTTCAGTTGGGCAATAGTCTACCAGTCTACCTAATTACCTGGTATAAACATTTTATCCCCAATAAGGTTTACTTCATATTGTAACATCAGGAATATTAACTCTGCTGAGTTTCCTTTAACACTGTTAAAATACTGCAGCTGAATAACTTCCTTCAACCTTTCAGATCGTGAAAGAAATTAAGACCTAAGATTAAAATTATACTTGGTGATGATGACTGAAAAGCAGATGAAACAGATCAAACAGACATGCACAATCATATCATACCATTTTCTTCAGGTTGCAGGTCTAATAACTCATCTACAGTACCTAAAAAAAAAAAGAACAGGAAAAAAAAAAGAAAAATTAAAAGCAACAAAGGAAGACCTGCAGTACACTGACAATCAGTACATACACATGTAAAGATAATTTTCTTAAGTATCTTCACCTGAGTTCTGCTTGTGGTTACAATGTCCTTGTAATGTGGAGATAACATCCTTGCCATCATCAGCTGTAATCAAGATCCATAAACATGTCAAATTGCACTTGGCAGGAGACCATGCTTATAAACAATGTCACTATAAGAACAACATGCAATGGTTGTTGGGATTCCTGTGTTAAATGAGTCATATTTAAAATGAGCCTGGTTGCCATGAATGAAAGATCCAAGGTACAAGCATTTCAAAGTGAGGCAAATTTCTGAATAATAACCTGAAGGGGATCTTCCTTTGAGTCCCTGCCTACTATAGTACCCTCTCCAGGCTGAGTGTACCCAGCTGAGGCAACTGCAGAATCAGACAAGCCTCTCTCTGTCCTCCAGGAGCAGAGACATTTCTTTTAGAAGCTTGTACTTAGGCCGGGGGAGTGCACAAAAATGCCAAGATGTTGTCACTCTCTATACTGCCTTGCTTACAATGTGTTCTTCCTCATGACAAACTTTGGGAATAGGGAGAAGGAATCTTCACCCAAAGTACCCCAAGTCAGGATCTAAGTAACAGCATCTCCTCTGCAGGGAAAGAAATGAACTACGACCAATAGGAAGGAAAATGTATAGCTGAGAGTTACAGGCTATCAGAGGTGACAAAACATCACTTCAATTCTCAGCAAGATGAGACATGGAATCAAAACAATAATCTAGATTCTGTTTATCAGTGAAAAGAAAGATACCTCCCTCAGGTGATTAATCCCATTTAAGACATGTAGCAAAACAAAAGGATTGAGTTACTGCTGAATATGCCTTTCTCTCCTTCATTAACTGTACAGGAAATATAGTTCCTAGACAACTAAGTCTGTTGCTCTAAAGGCAAAGGCCACAGTATTTGCCAGAACTGGAAAGCCCATCTGCTGGAAGCCTCACAGCGGAGGCTGGAAAGGTGAAACAGAATTCTCTACTGGGAAATAAAAATTAAATCCCAAATCCTTTCAAGAGAATTGCTAATCCCTGCCAAGAGAAACTTCAAGGTGTGTTCAGAACTCAATGAAACAGAACAGCTTGTTATTTGTATCATATTATCCTAATAAGGCTTTGCTAGGACAGATATGTGCTACCAGCACTAGAAATAGCTGGTCACTCAAGAACCCATGAGCGCATCTGATTACACTCTATATAGCTACAGCCAGGAGAGTGATAAACTCACATGAACAAATATACATGATGCTTCCATAAAAGCACAATGCACAAAGCTGAAGAGGAAAACCCCCACCCTAAACTGTCTGGCAGAGAGGAAAAGAAAATCAGAAAGAGAAGTTCATGACAGGTGGGATATGGATGGCCACAATTCTGTAATGAAAACGGTACAACTGTTGCTGAAAGCCTGCCTTAGTTGAGTGGTAAAAACATGATTGAGCCAATCTTGAAGGCATCCGTAGTATAGTAAGGGACAATGCAGAGCAAATGATTAAAAAATGGAAGTTATGAAGTGGAAGTAGTTGGTGAGAAAAACTAAGCAGCAACAGAGCTCCCTCACTAGAAGCACTTTATCTGCATGACTTTAGAACATACAGAGTAGTTTAAGAAAACAACCTTAGCAATGGCACAGACCTGCTAGTGTATGAAGACGGAAAAATTTAGAAGAGCAATTAGAAGTATTTCAAAACGCTGCAGTTCCTTTTTGGGGTGATGGAGAAAGGCATAGAACAAGGTATTTATACTATGGTGAAATATTTTACAGTCTGTAAGTAACTGAGATTCTAGAAAACATCTGCTAAGAAAATATGTCAGATTTTATAGCCATGGATATTAAAATATCTTGTCAAAAATATATCTGATCTAATTAATTCCAAAATAAGTGAAACTTCAAAACACTGGAAAAGTCCTAATATTGTGGCATTATTACAAAAAACCACCCAAACAACAATAGTAATTAAATAGGGTGACTGAAGTAACTCTAAGTTACTACAGGCTGGTAGATCACCATTACTCCCAGTTAAAACATGAACGGAATACCATTCAGTATGGGACTCAGCAAAAGAACATGAGCACAATAAATACCCCTATAATACTGTTGTTTTTATGGAATGCAGTTCTAGTTGAAAAAAACCCAGCTAATTTAACTCTTCGATCAAAATATGAGCTTTTTTCAGTAAAGGTATTTGTTTAGAAACAACTTGACTGCACAGCCTTCCAGCTAAAAAGTTAGCACTGCGTAACATGTATAACGAACATATTGAATGGATTAGGAACGTGATAACTAACAGATGTCAAAAACATGTTGTTAGGAGAAATAATTGCAAAGCAAAAGTGTTTCTAGTTTAGATCTGCAGGGCTTACTGTTTTATCCATTGCTATTCAATGGCTTTAGCAGTCATCTGGAAGCAAACACAAACTCACTCCTGAAAAAAATGTGCAAACAACTAACAGACTGTTAGGGGTGGTCAGTCAGTCCAGTCATTCACTTTCTGTAGTCAGAGCTGGGAGGAATTAATACCACCAAGTCATAAGATATATCTCTAGGAATAAGGAACATAAGTCATGCTGCAGAAAGTTCAAATGAACCCTGGAAAGCTGTGACTAAAAGAAACTAAGTCTTGGTAAATAATGCATTCAGATATGAGCTTTGAACTCGATGTTGCAGAAAAATGGGATATCCTTCTTGAATACAGAAATAGGAATGTGATTTTTACCTCCTAGAAACATGACAGGTGAGAACAACATCAGTAATCTCTTGTCCAGTTATGTATTTCATATTTGAAAAGGGATGTTGTAAAGTGGAATGGAAACAAAAACTTCAAAAATAAAGACGAGATGATGACTTCAAGGCATCAACATGATTAACCCATTGAAATAAAGATTTGAGAACAGTCTTGACTTTCATGTACTACCTTTTAAGTATCTTCATGAAAGATAAAATATAACATACTAAAATTACTCTCCATTAATCTAGCAGACAGTTAGATCATCTTGAAGATCTCCACGGATGAAGATCCTACTTTTTCCAGCACTTCACCACCCTCACTGCAAGCACTTGTTTTTTAGCACGTACTCAGAATTTCCCTTTCTGTCACTTCCGTCCATTTCCTCCTTTCTTTCACTGTGCACCTCCTGCTGGAGCCTGGCTGTGTCAATGGGTAATAATAACCCATAAGGCCATTGGCAGCAGCTGAATCTGACCTTGCCTGGCTTTTGGGCAGAAGTTCCACTGAATTCATCATGTTTTTCACTGAGTACAGTTTAGTCACGGGAACAAACCAGTGAACTAGGTAGAACACTTCGCCTGTCTCACCTACTAACCTGCAGGTCCCTTTCTTGAAGGGTACATGCCCCGTGCAAGAATTAGGCTTTGGAACACAAGCTATTTGACCTACATGAGAATGACTGAATGAAATGCAGTGGGATGTAACATGTACGAGATTAGTTTTAATGGATTCTCCTTGCCTTAGGTTTTATGCATTTGTAGGGATTTGCTTTGTGAAGCTGATATAAGAAATAAAGCAACAAAAAAATCCGAAGTGTTAAAGCGCTTATGGAGTTATGATAACATGAAATAAAATACCTGAATAGTTTGACTCCTTGGTATGGCTCTCCTCATCTAATGAAATCAACCTTAATTAAAAAGAGTAAGAAAAAAATTGGGAAAATAATTCTAAGGCTCTAAAATAGCAATACATTTTCCTCTTTTTAGTAAAATCATTACCGATTCGTATCAGGAACAAATAAACAGTAATAACAGATGTACTCTTGCATTTGCTGGTCTGTTGCTACCTTTTATTGTTTCACTGGCAGAAGTCTGTTGAAAATAAAAATTAGATTGAACTATCAAAACCTACCACCTTCCATTTTCAGTCTGACTAAACCTGTAATGAAAAGAATTGTGTGTTCTGCTTTTACAGATTTGGTCTTTCATAACTATCATAAGGAGCTACAACTGTTCCCCAGCACCTCCCCCCTGCCCCTCCCAAAAAGGCAACCAACCACTTTGCACTTCTCTGTGTAACAGCAACTAATTACAAATCAATAGTCAGGAGAGTTTTGCCCCATAACAGCAGATTTCTAAAATAAAAGGTCAGCAGCGTTGATGAAAAAAGCTCTCAACAGGCAAAAAAAAAGGAGATACAAAGGTGATCCCTTCAATGAAGAATACATACGTTCTAACTGCTATTACTTTGTGTAAAGCCATTCAAAACGAAGGGAATGAAGCAGCCACAAGGCTGATGTGGTGGTGAAAGGACTGTGTGGGCACATTCCTCCTATCCTCTAGTGACAGAAAGAGCCACCTCCCCTGCTCATGGGGGTAGGCCTGTGGTAGAGCAAAATTAGACTCAGGCCAAATTCTAGTATAATGAATGTTTATTGTGAATGGAAAGTACATGAGGATTTTAAAACCTTTGTTTTGTGTAATTCTTCTCAAATCTTAGATGTTTATTTATGGTTTTAGACAGCAAAATGGTGACATATTTTTTCCCTCAGTTTTACGCCAGACAAGGGCAAAGATAATCCATAAATAAACACAAGTACAACCCTGACATGACATCTGATGCATTTCCTGGTAGGTGCCAATGCCCACATCTTGCATAAATCACACATTCATTCTAGAACTTTATATTCAACACTGAGGAGAAGAGCTATTTATTAAATTGTCTATTACTGTCACATGAGAAGCAACAGATGGAACGAAGTGCTGTGGAGACAACCACCAGCCAAATGGTACTTGGTCAAGTCTTTTCTAATGTCAACAGCACCAAATCTGACCAATTTATAAACTGGTTTTGGTCAGTGGTTCTTAACCCAAAAAAGAAAAAGGAATGAAAACTGCAACTCTATAAAAATCCACTACTATAAATAGCCAAGCAAAATCCACTAATCAGTCAAGCTGTTCTCTGCTTTTTGACAACTGATCCTTTGCTGGGTGCTTCATTTAAACAGGGATAGTCAAAACAACAGGTGGCTGCAGGATTATATCAACATTGCATCTCCTAGCAACCGAATCCTGATGGTCAGGTAGGGGAGGGATCGCATCTCTTTCTCCTGTTCTCCTTTTCCCCCCAAAGCAGTCCATTCATAAGTCTCTCTCAGCTCAGAGCTACAGGTAACTCAAAACTTGACAGCATCAGCTCACTTAGATGTACTTTATACTAAGTATCTACTGCTTCATTGGATTACTAACTGATGCTGTATACATTACAAAAACTAATCGCTGCTCGGAGCAATCAGTAATCTATATCCTATTTCCAGGTGAAAGGAGATGCTGCTGAAAGAGGAACTACAATGCTCATATATCTTAACCCATGTATAGTTGTTTACCATCTCTTTTAATTAAAAAAAAAAAAAAGAAACAAAAGGTGAAAAAAATAAGAAGAAGGCTAGGGAAGATGAAAAACATGTAGGGTTTTATGGGCCTTTTTAAAGATCTTAATTTCACCATAAAGTTTATTAGTTTTCATGTACACATTACAACATTTCAGGAAATTTTGTATTGAGATAACCAGTAGAATTAGACTAGCTGTGTCTATATCTCTACTTATGTTTGGTGATTTCAGCAATCAGGAAGCAGATTATAGACAAAAATACTTATTACTTTAATATATAGGACATGTGACTTACTGATTCTGCTGATCTTCCATTGAATTGGTGCTCTCAAACTGCAGGTCTTCCTTTTCTGCTTTTTCTGTTAGTTTATTCACAGGATCTTGCAAGCTCTAGATCATAACCATAATATAAATGTAAAGAAGAAAACAGATTAGAATCAGGGAAGCTAAAGTGTGTCAGTTAAGACCAAATCTGGCTACAGAACCAAGAGAAATCAAGCAGGAATGGCTTTGCACTATAACAAAACTGTATCTGACTCAAACAAGGAAAACAAAAAACAGTAGAAGATACTCATTCAAACTGAGTCTGTGAACACACTTTTATATAAGAAGGTGACACTCAGCTACTTCTAAAATCATGTTCTAATACTTTTAAACAAATATTTCTATGTAAATAGTTTTCTTATTTATTTACTTTTTTTTCCTCCACAACTATTCACACAAACTCAGCAACTTCAGTGGTAGTGAGAAGACACTGCTTGTATCCTGAATCTGAAAACAAGGGTTAAAATCTTGAATGATAGTTTGATAAAGGCCAGGTATGGTATTATGCAACCCTACTGTCCCTTTGCAATCTGAAAGGCTGTGCTACAGGATAACGACATGAATTTTCACAGTCAGCATTTTTATAACCAAAATTTGGAGATGTGAATGAGCCAACACAAGCATTACAGACTGACTCTTTGAAGACATAAATATACTATTGGTTGCCACTGTTATGCATAAATTAGAAATTCTGTCTGAAAAATTAAACAAAGGAACACAGTAATTAAATAATAGCAGATGTTAGCAATGTAATATCTCCATCTCTATCAAATGGTTTTTCTGTGAAGGTGAAAAAAATTTCCTCTTTCTAAAGTCCAACTCAGTTTCTAAAAAATAAAACCGTGTTACATGTGAATAGTCTTGACCATTTGCAATTAAAGTTATTAATGTTGCCATGATAGTCATAGTAGTGCATCTCACCTCTACTTCTCCTCATGCCCACCAAAAAGCTAAGGGTAAAACAAGAAGTCATCTTCTGCACAAAACTTAAAACCCACAAAAATGTAGTGGTTTTGCATCTGGAATTTGAATAAAACATTAATGTATTTCATGAGAAAAGTAAAACAAAAAAACCAAGGCCTAATCAGTTGAATAAAAGTTCAAGTGCTCAGCCCATCTGTCACAAGAAAAGCCTTCCCAGACAAGTTGCAGGTCCTGTTTGCACTGCCCTGTTAACCAGGACAGAGGAGTCCCCAGAAGGAGCATTCCAGTTTCTGCTTGGTTCAGTACTTGTCTGTATGAGGAATCTACATGTTAGTATTTTAGAAACTAAACTTACAGATCTGTCACATACTGCAGTTGCTTGCTTTTTTTTCCCTCTCAGTAAGTTAATTCTACCTAGAATTAGATTGAAATGATTAATTTGTCATAAGCACCCTCAGCACTGCAGATATGGTCAAAAGATGGTCACAAAAGCAGCAATAATAAAAAAAAGGCCATAAAGAAATTAACCTTATTCTGTGGTTGCCACTTTTTTTGACACTGTAACAGTGTTAACCAGAATCACATGTAAGTGTACTTCTTGAATGCTGAATAAGGACACTAGCCAGCCCAGCTAGACAACCTATGCATGAATGTCACCCTTCACTTGCATTTGTACTGGGTATTGATTAGACTATTGCACTTCTTGTGCTATTAAAATTGATGGGAATTATTCCACTGACTCCAAGAAGACCTGGACTAGAGTTAAAGAACATACAAATAATCCACTATACTTGCAAAAAAGTGCAGTGTACAGAAAGACAGCTGCTCTGCATTATGGGGACTGTGCTGCTTTGGGCACTTGAACCACCCTAGACACCTTCACAACAGGACACACAGTCCACAGTAATCAGGAGGTGATGGTGAAACAGTTGTGGCGCTCTGCTTGCCACCAAGCATAGCACCTCAGAGCCTACTCCAAAAAGGTTGTAAAGGTTTTGGACAAAAAACAGAACTACTTTAACCACTGCCTAATTATACAAGTTAAAGAAAATTATTAGAAGTAAAGTCTTCTGCATATTCACCAAAAAAATACACAACGAAATAAGCATCCTTCTTTAAGGACCTATATTTTATGAAGCTTCCTTCATCAGTGTTTCAGGAAATCCATATTTAAAGGGCTGTGATCAAACCACGGAAACAGCATATAGAAATAGAGTTCGCAAGTACCTTGGGAAGGAAACAGCATGATAATAATGGCAGTTACTATTTCCTGTATTAGAAAAATAAACATAGCTCTGAAATACAGCTTTGGTTTCAGTTGAGATTATGGTATGAATTGTTGTAAATCAGCAGCTGGAATTTGATGCAATAATTCAATGTAACAATTTTATTCAGACAATATTCCTTCAAAATCAGATAGCAAATGATGAAATTATTTTCCTCACCTCTGCCTCCCTCTACTCCATATCTTGAGGTGCACTACAAACTGAGGTATCTTTTCAAAAAGATTAAAAAAAGCTAGAGAATGGGTATGAAATGAAACAATGTTAAAAAGCCACTGTCAACCATTTTCTAAACATGAACCCAAAGTAATGTGATCGCAGCTGTCTGCAGGCATAAAAACGAAACCATTATATTCTCTTAATTGTTTCAGGTTACAGTAGAAAAAAGGGAAGAAGTGCCACCATCTAGACAGCATAGTGATTAAACAAAGTAATGATGCCACAGACTGAGTTCAGACCAAAGCAAGCACATTTCAGCTGGACAGATGTGTACCTTCACAGCACCTTTCTGGCTGCTCACATGGACTAGCACTGATTTTGCTGCGAGCTACACCAAGTATGTGGCTTAAAGTAGGATCCTTGCATATTCAGAAATCTATCTTCCTAGCTTCCTTTTCTCTCTCTTACTACAAAAATCAGAGTAAGACCATACACACTACCAGAGTAAGTTCACAGTCATTCACTGTGCCTGATGTGTCTGTCTCTAACACCAAAAGTCAGCTAGTGATGTTTCACCTGCTCCCAGTACCCAGACTAAATATCCAAGCTGACAAGGGATTCCTTCACTGTAGAGTTAACTCTGGTTCCAGCTCAGGCTCCATTTCTGACTGCTACTCATTCACTAAATTCCTTCACCTGCATCTGGGCTGCTTTCAAGTCAAGCCAAGATCATCTGGACTGCACATAAAACCTCCCCTCCGCAGTTAAATCACCAGTGTTGACATTGCACTCGGCTCACCCACAGCTCCTCCCAAGTGCCTTGGACAACTAATGCACTGCTTGGCTGAGAAAGAATCAAAGCAACACAGCTAAGGGCAGTTTCAGGGCCCAGGCACACATCCCAAGAAGTCACAATATTTACGAAGAAGTGCATCACCACTCAAAAGGATGAGACAAAAACTCAAATATATTTCACTTGCAGGGAGAGCTGAAGAGGAAGAGGAAAAGCAGGTTGTCTCAGAATTTCCTCATAGACATTCATCAAGAAAAGAAGTATCATAACCTCCCCAAAATCCTCAGAAATCACAGAACAGAAATCGTAAAATCATAGCCAATCTTGTCTATGAGTAAAGTCATGGTGTGACAAACAGAAACAAGACAGGACCCTAGACTACAGCAGAGGTCAGCAGAAGGCAACAGTGTTATAGTATCTGTTTGGACAGAGGACTCCAAAGGAGTGCTCCAAGTAAGGAACTCAGACAGCAGTATTTCACTTCACACAGAAATAAATAGGTGTATTGAGATTTATACCTTTTGACTCCCTTACCAGGCTATTATTATTTCTAGGCTGATACAAACTCCTCAGGAAGTTCAGTATTCTAGCATTTAAATGTGAACAATGCAACTAAATATTCATTAAGTAACTAAGTCAAATAAATGCTAAGAGAAACTAGAAAGAGGTATTATTCATGAAAAGTAACCCCTGAAATAAAGTTGAATTCATTTGATATATGTTAATTTCAAGAAAATGAAACCTTAAAGGCTTTACCAAAACAGCAGCCCATCATCTGTAATATTAAAGCAATGGATACAGTAACAGATACTTTCACATCCCTATACATAGAGTTGTTAGCACATTAATAACCGTCTTTCATCAAGCACAAAACGCTGAGTTAGGAAGTACAGCTGCAATAGCACAATTATACTGCTCTCTGCATATACCCTGAAGCGAAGAAAACAAATGGGCTGCTTTTCATTATAGGGGTTTGGCAAACATCTCTAAAAACAATGTTTTCTTTGCAGAAACAAACCCAAGAGGCATTTCAGAGTCCCTTTCCTGAGATAAACCTGGTATACGAATATGTATTTATACTACAAAATACAAATAGCAGTTTTCTAGTACATAGCACCTCTTAATTTTTCAGTAGACGATCTACATCTAAGTCAAATATTAACTTGTATTACTTTCTTGTTTTAAAGTAAAACACCAATCCTACATTAATGTATGCTTAGTTTAATTCAATTAAATTTGTATGAGCAGGATTTTGTCTTTTGGACAAAATGGAATTATACAAGACAAAATCATAAAATCATCATCTTTTATGGAATCATAAAAAGGCAAAATTATTTGCAAGCATCAAATTCAAAATTTTCATTTAAGAAAGACCCCTTTTATAAGATAAGGCAGGTAAAATAGTCTTAAAGAAGTAAGTCCCAATTAAATTTCAATTTCCCATTGAAATATTTGATGTGTATTTTAAACCATTATATATTCTGATTGTATTTATAATGCATAAAGTCAACAACAGACACTTCATCTTCATTGGGTACATTTTAAAACCAAAAGTTTCTCCATCAGAAAGTACACTACCTTAGATCAGCTATAGCTATTTACTATACTTTCTTAAAAAAAAATAATACCACATAATCTAAATGTAAAATTAGTTTGCAGCTCCTTTTTAATATATAGTTACTCTGGCATGAACATATGATATGACTGGTTGGGATCAGCTCCCTAACCATAATCAACTATTGTTATTCCACACCCAGGTGTAGCAGAGGAGATGGGACTCACCACACCCTTCAGAAGTACCAAGCAGAGGTCATTTAACCTGGTAATGCATCTGAAGTAGCAGCAGACATCTATTCTCTTAGGCAACATGAATCACCTGATGCAATCACCAGATTTTGATTTAATCCCCTTAGCAATCATTTAATATAAACAATCAAAGACTAACAGTCGGGGACAAGAGATTGTGGAGAAGACTCTGGTACAGAAAATAATCCCACACTCTAGGAACTGAAAGCAATAAAAAACTGATACTAAAAGCCAGTAACAAGGTCCTACTCCCAAGCTGTTTTCTGAAAGCACAGAATTACGTGAAATTCTATTGTTTAAAACTATCTCCTGATTAGCATCATTTATCAGCACACAGATCAGTGCAAAAACAAGAAATCACATCTTTCCAGTGTAAGAGGTCAGCAACATAATTGGTTAAGATTCTCATAACAAAGTTAGGCTTCATCCTAAACACACTACAGTATTCACAACCATTTTTACAGTTACTTTTTGCTTCAAGGTAAACACATGCTTGTAACATGTGTGGGCTCAATATAGATGATACTTCTTTATCATAGATTGCCCATCTAATTTCAAGTTTCAATAATAGTGAAATGTTTCGCAGGAGGAAGTTCAAAACATACAAGCATCCACAAATGTTTCTCATCCTCCATCACAGGGGTACACCAAAACAGGAGCATTTTCTTTCCAAGGTGTCCAAATATTACTATTCGTCTTGAAACAGCATATGTATTGTTCAAATAATCTATTTTTTAGATACAAAAGAGCATGAAGAATAAATATCCAGCAACAATTCAGGCTACCTACACAAATTAGACTGAAATTGTTTTGGATCAAAGGAAAGATAAAAACATCCTCAGAAACTTTTCAGCACTGGGAAGGTAAGAGAAGAACCCACCAGCACAGTGCCCAGGCTCCTGAGCAGAATTCTAGCCAGGCTAAACCCAGGCTGCAATGGAAGGGGGGAAGTAAAGGGGACTTTCTTCCCAGGTTTGGAGTTTAACTGGTGACTCTGAAGACAATTACTAGCAATGTCAAGATAGCTATGCCCAACTGTCTCCTGCTGAAATCTGACTGTAAACTCTGACTAAAACTCATCCGCCATGACGTGGACTATGCAAGAAAGAACTTTAAGGTTATGTTAACTTCATAGAAAATGAGGACTTCTCCTGCAAGACAGGATTCTTCAGAGGCTGGGTAAGATGAAACAGTTCATAAACCTCCTCAATAAGGAAAGACTGAGCTTGAAATTTCTTTGTTTATTTGGTCTGCTGTGATGTTTTTGAGCTGCAGAAGTAAAGGTCTCCACAAGCTCTTTATGCAAAGATCAGAAACTGCTTCCTCCCAAACCACATTCTAGAACACATCTTTGAATATAGCATAGTCATGTACAGACAAGTTTGGTAGCGTGGGCTGAAATTACCGCTTATACCTGCAGGTGCTTCTTTTCCAGGAGCTCATGGGTAACCATAGGCTATAAGGCATAACGTAGCCCAACCTCCACTTGGCACCTGTCATACACATAAGGATTTCATGGACTGAGGCTATGACTTGTAATCATTTTCATACTGGGTTGTGTCTCCAAGCAAAGAGTGGCTTTGCTGCATGCTGTTCATTCCTCACTCTCCTACCCATGGCAACCCTTCCATCAGATCTCTGTCACACATGTAATTTTTCTCCCATGCAAACAGCAGCCAACCAAGTAGCTATTGTATTGCCCAAAACAACTACAGGACAAAGACATCTATGAGGATAAGTGGAAGGTTCATGAAGTTTATCACTGTTTTCCCATTCCTCTATCGAGCCTCAAATTGCAACACACAGAGCAGCTTCATTGGCAGGGAAAGGCATGACCAGGAAAACACACAATGCGTAGTGATTATTTTTAGATACTTGGTAAAACTCTGAACTCAGACGTCAATCAGATATTGCACATATGCCATACTGAAAGTTTACAAAGGATCAGCAAATAACGTTACTCTACAAAACAGTACTTCCCAGTAAAGGGTTAAAAAGCGAGTACAGATGGGGGAACCCTGAGCATCCACTTACTCATATTCAGTCCAAAAAAAGGGGTTCTTAAAGAGTGTGAAAAATAGATACAACAGCAAAATAGTTTTAATTCATTTGTGAGACTTTGGAGAGCAACATAAATCCCTAATTCTGCTAGATGAATATGCAAATAAAATCCCACTAGCATTTAAAACACATACTTAAGTGCAGCCCTTAATAATGTCTTCCTTTGAAATATTTCTTAGTCACTGCACTATACATACAGTTTTTGGTTCTACTAGTCAGAAGGATATTAAATGGAAAACCTGTATTTACATGATAAGACAAGACAGGGAAAGAAGTGTCAGAAAACATATGGAAAAAATATCTACATGTGCTTTCTACATCCTTGTATGATCTCTTACTTGTAATCACTGGGCAAACACACATATCTATGTATTCCTTACCTTCAACATAGTGAATTCATATGGCTGATAACCCTTGAAACTTTCATGGATGGCTGCCATCGTGTGTGAAGTTTTTTCCCAAAAATGAAGCAGTGTTGTCTGTAAGGTAAGGTAAAATTTCAGTGCCAATTGTAACACAAATCTGTTTTCAGTGCAAATTTCACATCTTCCCTCCAATACTAGCTGCATATTCTTACAGTTGAATATTGCCATGGTAACCTCTTAAAAAACCACATTAACAGGAAAACATTCTTTCAGAGGTCAACATTTTCCTTAGATACCTGATATGTTGTTAGCACATGAGAAAGGAGGTTACATCTGCTTGCTCCCAAAAGATCCACTTTTTGACAGACATCAGTCTTCAATTTGTCAAAGTTGAGTTTTGCATGTCGCACTTGTGCTTGAACCTTCAAACAAAGGGACAATTGTTTATATAGCAATTTTTCGTTCTCCATTTTTAATGAAAGAGCAAACTAATACAAACTCTAGGGAAATTAGACAACTGAACAGACTCAATAACAATTTATATTTTCATCAATCCCACTGAAATTAAGATAAAACAGGCTGATAAATGGTATTCTTACTATCTTGTCTGTTATTGCTTTTTGTAATATATTCAGTGAAGAATTTTTGTTTTCTACCGCCTGTTTGTATGATGGATATTAGTACAAAATATATACTGATAACAATTGGAAAACATACTTATATTGGTATCTCTTTCAAAAAAGAAAAATTCAAAGCCCAACCAACAAATCTGGAGCTAAAAGTTTACTACATAACATACAGGTGCACAGTAAGAGATGTTTCCATGTACCTATAGCAAGAGACAAATAAGGCTGACAAAAGTTTAAAGTCTATCTGCAACAATATAGCAGTTCAGTATCTTTGAACCACTACAAAAACTTCACTCATTAAAGTTTTCCTTCTAAAATGGGAGTGCCTTTCCTGTTTACTGCTATCAGAATAATATCAAGTCCCCTTTTACTAGTAACTAATAATTTCAGTTTCAAAGGGCTTTAGTTTTTCCAACTATTCTTCTATCCCCTGTTAAGTACACAAACATGGCACATCAAGTACACGTATAATACCCTGTTCCACAAACTACACATGCTTGACATCATCACTGACATGATTTGGTATCAGGGTAGAAGGTTGATGTAGGCATTTAGTATCTAGGAATTCCCATTTTTGTGACAGCTTTGCACACTACCCAAATACTACATTAATGAAAGAAATTAGTTTAAATTCTGTGAACAAATTTTGTTATAGTTTTCTTCCAATGAAATGGGAAACAAACAAACCACAAAATATCATGAATGTCCTGTAACTCTTTCACAGTTAAAATATTTACCAAAAAAATAAAATGTTTCACAGTGAAAACAAACTATTGAATGTAAATCATACATTTCTTTCCTTTTCTGGCCTAACTCCAAGAGTAAACTCAGTTTGTTCAGAATATGTGAATTCGACCAAAGATTTGACAATCTTGTATGCTCCTGATCTTCAGAAGCAAATCTGGAACTTTGCAGCAAATACCTTGCACAGTAAGAACAAATACACACATCTCATAATTCAATCTGAAACATTATGGTTACTGTACTTCCAGTCTTATTTTCCCAAACTTAGATTATACAATTCCTTCAACCAGGCAGAAAACCAGCCAAAGAACTGCATCACAAATTCATCAGATGACCTACTCATACAAATTGTGGGACTCCTGGATTGCTGGATACATGGCAATTTTATTTCACCGATCAGATCAGCTCTGCATAAGCAATATTGCGCATCAGCCTGATCAGTTCATAAGGAAGAAACTACCACAATTCAAAATTTCTCATAAATGCAGAATCTTGCAGGTGAGATTCTAATCATAGAAAAGGATGATGTAAAAAAAATAACAATCACTTTCTTTTTTTAGTAAAGAGCAGTGCTACTCTAACTTTACAAAATAGCTTCGTGGTTACTGCATTCATCCAGAAGAGGAAGTCTTCCAGTCTCCAAATATTACACCAAGCAATCAAACAAATCTTGAGTTCTGGTAATAATAACTACAACTGAAACTTCTCACTGGATCCAGTGCTCTAACCACATGAGTAAAACCTCTTACTGATGACTTCTTGTTACCTTCAAATGTTGAAGAGTTCAAAAAAAGAGAGGGGTCTCCAGAAGACGGAAGACTTCTTAGGTAGTTAGGAGATATTCTGGTGAGGTAGAGACAGATTTGAACTTCCTCAGAAAGAGGGAATTGCTTCAATGGCTTCAAATGCTAAGCTATGACATAAAAAGCAAGGAGCAAATACTGCCAGGATATCTACTATAAAGTATGGATTTTTGTGAAAAGCCCCATCCAGCTGGAGCTATGCTGGCATGAGCTCAGGCTGCCTCTTAAGTCTGGGATCCCCAAGGATTGCTACACTTTTAGCTTGTGCCCAATGGAAGCCCAAGCAAGGCACCATGCTATCCATGCCAGGCGTGCCATTCCAGGCACAGCTGTCTAGCCAAAACAGCAGGTCAGTAAAGAGCTGTTGGACCTCCAAAATTAAGCAGCAATGAAGGAGGATAGAAGCAGTGGCAGGAGGACTGTAGAAGCTTTATCCAGTGCTGGATAAAGACATTTGTCCTGTGTCAGGTCCTCAAATCCTTTATTTGCTTTAGCTGCACATGCCTGAGAGCACAGATCTACAACTTCAGTGTGAAAAGCAGAGCTGTGAAGAAAATCATGGGCCTGTGCAAAAAGGAACTTCTAACTGAAATCCAAATATAGGATTACATGCATCTTTTGCCATAAAGAATCACTGCAATGGGTAGGGATTTAAGTAAGAGATGTTGTAGGGCTTTGAAAATACTAATCTCAGTTACAGCCACGAAAATCCAGAGAAATTCAACTGATGTAAATGGAAATGTGTCACATATATAACTATATCTTACAATGGCACAGCTGAGATCAGAATCCCTTTCCTACAAGGTATATCACAGCACTGGTGAAAGCACAGGAAGAACAGCTGTGGCTTTGTAGACTGAAAGTCCAAGTAAGCAAAGAATGTTAGTTCTGGGGAATATAAACACTCTGTCAGAGATGGTGAGCCACAAGTTAAAAAAAAAAAAAAAAAAGTACTACTAAATGTAGTTATTAATTCCTACTCCAACTCCTTAAGAAAGGAGAAAAAAAAAAAACATAAAACAAAAGCACCTGTAAAGTTTGAGTTGCAGTCTTCCTGCATACATTCTTCAGGGACATTTAGCAAAGAACAAGGTCAGCATTCATCTTAAATGAACATGTAATTAGTGTCTCTTTTAAAAGCTAAAGCATTAATGAAGAGAAAGAGGTGATCCACAACACACTGTGGACTATAAACCTGTATGTTTATCACACTCATATAGATGATTCAAGATACATAATGCTGAATTACCAAATGCTACACATTTCTCTTGCCAACCAAGAAAGATGTGATACTATGAAAACTATTAAATTAAGGATGCTTTTAGGTTTTTTCATATATTAAAAGTTTATTGAGCAAAGTATTCTCCTTTTTTTCAGCAGCAGTGCAGGATAACCAAGAAAGAACACCACATACTAATCAGCATGACCTTTTGCTTTTTATCTGTACCAATAAATGCATTTTCAATTGAAATTATTATTAGATATCTTTTTAGATTACTTGTTGGCTTCAGGAATCAGGTATAAAACCTTAGTGCTCACATAGTATAATCTACTTAATACCACACCAGTTATCAGAATGAACCTTTGGCTTTCTGCTCAAGGGAAAGCTGTTATAATACATACTAATCTCTTTTCTCTGCAATTACTCTCTAAGACATGAGAAACAGGATCTCATTGTGGTCTCAGTCCTGCAAATTTTTACTCGTATATTTAAGTTTATTGAAGCTGAACATACAAAATTTCTTGGAAATCCTGGTCTGAAAACTGTCAGGATTTTACTGACTTTAGCAGAACTGCCCTGATCCAAACACTACTTGAACATTGTATGATAAAAGCTCTTCTGAGCATCAGAAACTGTAGGTGCTAGATGAGAGATTTATATTATACAAGGAAATATTATGGTACTATAGACATAAAAAAGATTATTGCTCTTTGTATTCTTCTAAGCAGCAACCTGCTTTTAATTTCCCAATGCAAACATCTAAGTACAGCATTCATAGAGAGCACACAAGAAAACATAAATTAGGAAAGCAGCATCTTATTCAATCAATAGCTTGATAAACTGTAAGATGCCAGATAAACCTGAAATAATTTCAAAGGACTGAAATATAGAAGTAAATAAAGAAATGCTACAATCCTAAATCCTGGGGGCTTAAAATTCAGATTCTGGACTGTAAGGGCAAATATTTGCTAGCACAGTTTTGTAAATATTATCAGAAAATAGATCAGGTTGGAAGGGACCACAGCGGGTCCTCTGGTTCAACCTCCCTGCTCAAGCAGGACCATCCCAGAGTCCATGGCACAGGATTGTGACCAGACAGTTCTTGAATATCTCTGCTGAGGGAGATTCCATAGCCTCTCTGCGCTATTTGTTCCAGTGTACAGTCACCTGCATGGTAAAGAAGTTCTTCCTCATATTCAGGTGACACTTCCTGTGCATCAGTTTCTGCCCATTGCCTCTTGTCCTATTGCTTGGCACCACCAAGAAGAGCCTGCCCCATCCTCTGGGCACCGTCCCTTCAGATACTTAGAGACATTGCCATGGTCCTTTCTCAGTCATCTCTTCTTGAGTGTGAACAGGCCCAGCTCCCTCAACCTTTCCTCGTAAGAGAAATGCTCCAGTCCCTAAATCTGCTTTGTCACCCTTCACTGGACCCAGTGCAGGAGCTTTATGTCTCTTTTTGGAGCAATGGACACAGCACTCCAGGTGTGACCACACCAGGGCAGAGTAGAGGGTCAGGATCATCTCCCTCACCTGCTGGCAATGTTCTTCCCAGTGCACCACAGGACAACACGGGCCTTCTTGGCCACAAGGGCACCACTGCCTCACGGACAGCTTGTTACCTACCAGTACCCCCAAGTCCTTCTCCACAGAGCTGCTTTCCAGCAGGTATGTTGGAAATTTTTATTAGAACAGAAAAATTCTAATTTCAAGCATGCTAACATTAAAAAGAAAATGCTCAGACCCAGTTAAAAAACTCTGTTCAATATGTTCATTACTAAAATACAGATTTGTCATGTATTTTCAAGGGATCTTTATGTTCTCTACCGTACATCTGTGTTCCTACTTTCTTTCAATCTCCGCAAAGTTTATTTTCAGTAGTAGCCTAATTTCAGGGACAATTCAGCTAATGAAGCATCATCTCCAAAATTAACTTATGTCTGATAAATGCACTAACTCACTTTACATACGGCATATTTTTGTCTCAGCGTTTCCAGCATAGAAGGAGAAACAGATGCTTTTAGTCTAATTTGTCACCCAGCCTCTCACTTACTTGATCTGAAAAGCATGCACAGTGTGTGTATAGGCTGGAAGGAGGGGGGTAAATAAACCAAGAGGGAGAAACGCCTGGAATATAGCAAACCTTCCTGTTCGGGGCTCTGGGTAAACTCTACCAGCAGATGGAATCAGCACAAATCTTTGCACTAAATAAGTATAGCACCTTCTGGCATACCTGACTGTTGTAAAGACTACGTGAAAATGAAATCAAGCTGCAGTTTGAGGACCAAGTATTTAGCATAGAACACAACTTACAGCACTTCTGCATATGGCACAGAAAACATAAGGAACTAGATTCTCAGTACCCACAAACTGTAGTAACTTCATAGCTTAAGTGGTATTTTGATAAGAAGCACCCACTACACTTTTGCAAGTACTAATCAATTTATTTTTTCTTTTCTTTTTAATTCAAGCCTGATGATGCGCAGTCAGAGAACAGGAAAGATAAAGTTTTATACAAAACAATGCCTGTAACTAAACTTTTCCATGTGCAGTGTAAGGACTTCCAATGCCTTGTGCAGTATGAAACCTGATTTCCGTGTGCTTTGGTATATTCTACATTTTGCAGGCTATACTTTGACTCAACTGTTCCCTTGGGTTGGAATAGTATTTACTGCATTCATTAATTTCTGCTCCATCAATTTTAGGAATAACACATAAAAACAATGGTTAAAGAAGAGCTGGTATACTTCTGTTTGTCTGCTTCAACCCTGGTTATTAAAATTCTTCATTTATGATCTGATGAGAAATACTGGTACAAATTCATTTTAGGAGATTTAATTTTTGAAGTGAGCCATGTCTAGCTAAAAGGGAGAACTACCTGGACAGTATAAACAGATCCAAATTATATCTTTAAGTCTGACGCTGAGCAGATGTACATCACATTTGTTCAAGGAATGAAACTATTCTTGAAATTTGAACTAAGATAATTTTAGTGCAGAACAAGTTCTAATAATACATTTCTTAAATTTCCCATTTTGGACTTAATGATGATTGTCTGTGCTTGTGCAAAAGCCGTATGCACCTCAGTCTATTAAGCCTGATTAAGCAAATCTGCAGTCATGTTGCAATTCATATAAAGGACTTTAGTTAAGTCCTTTGCACATCTACCAGTCTCACTCTGGAAATCAACCAAACACCTCCTGTGGAAGATGTCCCTGTCCATGACAGGGGGGTTGGAACCCGATTTTTAAGGTCCCTTCCAACCCAAACCATTCTATGATTCTATGAAAAGTACTGTCTGCCCTTCTGCCGCAAAAGAACAACCGGTACGTCAGCTTTGAAAAAGAAGTTATGCCTGTGTGAGGAGAGGAAAAACTGCAGGCACACCTGCCGTACAGACTCCTGCCTGCTTTTCCAATGCAAACTAGTGGAATGCAGCTCCTGCCCATGACTCAGATACCCAGTTGCTACGGCAGTACAAGCAAATAACAATGAAACAGCTGTCAAAAATGTTATGTCCTGTTTTGAGGTAGCTTAAATGTATTGGTAGATTCATGTCGAGAGACAGCAGGTAAATGAAAGATGAATTAAAGATATACTAGGTTAGTTGCATTGCAAGAGAGAGATTCTGGAAAGGAAGATTATACAAGTTTCTGACATCCTGAAGTGGTAGAAATCTCTCATTATAAAGAGACTTGAACAAGGCAAATCTATCACAGATAAAAGACAACACAAATAATTTTAAGCCACCAAAGACCATTTTTCTAATGGCTGAAACATTCATGGTGAGAAACAAATAAAACATTCCACTGACACACAATGATATCCAACAAAATCCAATGAAATCAATCCCAACTGAAATAACTGCAAACACCTACTAGAAAACTACCTGCCATGATTACCCGGAGATTTTCTACTTAATTGTTCATGACAGTTCTGGAACTCAATGTAAGCAACAGAAGAAGAGTGGTAAAGCATACAAAAGAATATAAAGGAAAAAAAAAAGAAAAAAGGCAGAAGCAATGCTATATTGCTCCATAACAGAATACGAACAAATGCAGTTTGACATGGATTAGTGTAACAGTAGCTGCAATTTCACTGTATTTACTGGAAACAGAATAGTCATGTTTTTCTGCCCAACAACTCAGTACAAAACATCAACTGTCCACAAACAGAACAACCATAAAGTCAGTATAAGTTGATTAGAAGGTTCTTCACTTAATACTGACATTTTTATTCTAGTCAGAACCATCAATCTTCCATGACTTAAACATGTATTTTGCTCTCCTTATGCTATAATGAAGAAGTCTAGAGAAATAAAATAGTAAAAAGTCACATTATAACCAACCATTATCGCCCAAACCCAGCAGCTTTCATGCAAACTGTCATTCAAACCTGTTATAATTTACTTAATTTACCTTTTTTTCAGTATATTATAAATACTTTATTAGAAACACTTGGGTATGTGTGGATCACAAAATTTTAAACTTCAGGAAGCACCAAAAAGTGTATCATATTTTCCTTGCTTTTGTGATTTCAAATGTCTTAACAGGACAAGGTCCATGGCAGTTCTTTGAGGAGAGCCACTGTGACTCTTCAAAATTGTCACCACTATTTTGGCTTGGTCTTTACCAGAATTTGTCCCTGTGCACACACCTATCTCTTTGGTCATTCAAACCTAATCCAGCTTTGGCAAGCTCCACGTGTTTTCTGGAAAAGCCTTGCTAGACAGTTGCTATGGATTTCATCAGAGAGTTTAAGGACAGTACAAATCAGCAGATGATCATCACAAAATACTAGTCCTGCATGCCTTCCACAGAGGNTTGGGTATCTGTGGATCACAAAATTTTAAACTTCAGGAAGCACCAAAAAGTGTATCATATTTTCCTTGCTTTTGTGATTTCAAATGTCTTAACAGGACAAGGTCCATGGCAGTTCTTTGAGGAGAGCCACTGTGACTCTTCAAAATTGTCACCACTATTTTGGCTTGGTCTTTACCAGAATTTGTCCCTGTGCACACACCTATCTCTTTGGTCATTCAAACCTAATCCAGCTTTGGCAAGCTCCACGTGTTTTCTGGAAAAGCCTTGCTAGACAGTTGCTATGGATTTCATCAGAGAGTTTAAGGACAGTACAAATCAGCAGATGATCATCACAAAATACTACTCCTGCATGCCTTCCACAGAGGTATGCTAGGTGTGCCTAGCTCAGACCTTGACATCCACCTTGTTACCCTGCAGCCTGTGTTAGTGGATGGAGATCTGGCAAACACAGACAACTGACACTAGAGTTCATATGACCCTGTCTCTCTCCACTGGACTCTAAAGGGAACTCTTGTTGATCAGTTTAGGCATAGACATCTATACAGCACATCTGAAGTTACGTTTGATAAATCCTAACCTAAATGACATCCAGAGAAAGATTTCCTACATTGCTAATAATAATAATAATCGTAAGTACTTGAATACATGCCTTATTTTCCATTTTAATTCATCCCGTATAAGCTTCCAAGACATGATTCTTGATAAACTCCTGATGAGTAGACTGAGGAGTCTCAGCAGCTTATGTATGTACCGTGGTACAACCAACTTTTCATCTTCTCTTTGTTAAATGAGACAAATTGACTTTGAAACACCTCATCTTAAGTAACTTTCCCTAGTCCCTGTATTACATCTTACACTTTTTTATACTCCTCTCCAGGTTTTCAATGCAGACACGTGGACTATGACCTATGCTTGCTCAAACTGCACCAAGAGACACAGGCTTACAGCTAAGCTACATCTTTACAGAAGACCTTCACAAAAACTCTTGCAAAAAGCTTTCAACTGTAGTTGAAAAAGCTACAATTAGCAGTTTGCTGCTGGGAGAAAAGAATTAAATATACAAAAGAGATGAAATTGTGATTAAATACACAAAAGAACTCTTTAATCTAGAACTTCAAACATACTGTTTTGTTGTTTGTATCTCCAGTCAGCAAAGATGAGGCCGTTGTGCTCTTGATACAAATATATCACAGCTGAAGTACAACTACCATTCTCTGTTCTCTTCTTTGACCACAGAGCCTCTTGCTTTTATTTTCTCCTGCCTAGTAGCTTTGCCCTAATTTCTAGCTCTGTTATTATCCTCTCATTACTTTGGGTCAGAGGCATGTTTTTTTCTTCCTGTTTGAAATCTACGTCTATGGTCCTGGGTCAAGGAGAATGCCGTGTTAAAGAGCAATGTGCTTAATAAGCTTTGCTGTCTTTTTTCACTTTAACAGCAACAGAAAAACCTAAGGTAAGAAAATATATTGTTACGTAATCTGAATTAACTACTATTACTTTTAAATCCCAACAAAGGATATTTTGTAAAAGATATACTAACATCTACCAAAGAGCCAGGCCATGGACATGCACTCAGACTTCTCTCTGGCTTTTTTTTTTTGAGTTGTATATTTAGTTTGGCCTTTGTGTCACATTTATGTCACATTTCCCTCTTCACTTTTTCAGTATTTCGCCTCTAAAAATTTTACTGCCTTAAGCCTGTTGGCTCACACACCACACAACTTCAGCCTGGCAGTAATGAGTAAGCCATGGTCAGAACTGTTTACTACACAACCATTGACAGTCAGCAGATGTGAGCAATTCTCTGAACCCTGTGAGGATATAAGGTTATGGCTGGCTTGAATATTCTTCCTTTTTTTTCTCCTCCAAAAAACAAAGGTTAGTTGTACCATCTTCTGATATATTCAGTGATGGCTATCACAGAACAGGTCCTCCTCTCTCCTTTTTGCAAACACATAGACATTTATCTTACTCCTTTCCCACTTTTTTTTTCCTACTGCCTCACTTCTTTCCCAGCCTTGTGTTTATTCCTGCTGTTTTATAATGTACCTCTTTCAACTCTCTTGTCTCTCTTTAACGATGGCAAAAAATGAGAACCTCCTCACACTTTATGCATGTGATTCCATAAATATTATACAGGGACATGACTTTTTTTTCACTCTATATTTTTCTTCCACCCAAAGCCAAGTAGGATCTGCAAACACAGATCAGTTCAAGCTTAGCAATGTGGGAAAAAAAGGCAGGCAAAAACAAAATATCTGACCAAATATGTAAATTAGTTTCTGTAAAAAGTATGTTAGATTAGGGTTTTCCAGGTCAGAGAAAAAAAATCAGTAAGGAGGAGTATGATGGAAGGCCACCATACCATACATACAAAACTTGTAAAAGATGAGACTTCAGCCAACACAGGAAACAGAGGGCATTCTACTGAACCAGCCATTTGAACTCAACACAAGGGTAGGAGATCTTTACACAACATCTGTGTCTGCAGGGCAGGTCTTTGATCACAGCCATGCATTGGGGATGGCCAGAATTTATATTGGTTCAAAAGGCAAGTGGACAATTTTACCAGAAAACAAACCCTATGTCCTATGATGTCTCCACTGGTCACAGTATTAAAAGAAAACACCACTGTGTATTCACTCTATGCAGCTCCCTGGTTGCTACCACTGGACCCCAACAAAGAAAGATGATGCACAGACAGTGGATTTTTGTCTGAAGAATAAACTAACCCTGAGGCACATTCGCAGGTTAAGGGGAGTTTGAGTTTGCTCTGCTGGATTCAGACCTGTACAGCACCTTCTTATGGCAAGAGAACTCTCTGTTCTGCGGTCTAAGGCAGTACAGATACTCCAAATGAGCATAGTATCTGTGTAACTGCAGATTTGCCACTACAAAAATTCAAAATAATGAGTTATATAATTTTATAACTGTTAGAGGTGCCAGAGTGCATTCAAGCACTGCCTATGCCCAAACATGCTTAAGTAACAGAAATCACATGGAAACGCTTCACATATTATAACTGTATGACAGAATATAAGCTTTACATTCACACAGATTCATCTGGAGAAGGGGTGGGGACAATTCTGAGATGCTCCAACATTTCTATGATTACAACTGCAGTACAGAGAGAAGATCAGATGCCAGTCATTTTAAAAAATTTTGTACCCCCTTGTACAAAAGTCTACATATACATAAAGACTTCAGCTTTGAATTTTGGAAATTGATTGCCAAAACCTAGAGGATCTACCTGGATAGGCCTAGCTTATCTTTCAGCATCCACCACAAATCTCTTCATTCAAGTCCCAGAGGGTTGTCTGCCAAGTGAAATGTTTACTCACGGTATTTAGGTGGGGGCTGGAACACTAAACAGTACTATTGTCTATATGACACCTCTGGGAAAATGTACATCTAACATTTTCTTCCCCTCTATTTTTTAGAGGGTACTTTGTTAAAAATAAATATTGTTGAAATAGCCCTGCTGCTGGGTTAGGTATTTCAGGATAACAGGCCCATCAACTACATGTACTCTAAATTCATATGAAAAAAGTTATCCTGCTATTCAATCAACAAGATGTTCTAATTTTAAATGTCTCAAGAGAATGTGTTCTTTTCCTTGCCTGTTTAACCTTTTCTGATGCAAATTTGACATATTTTCTTCCCTACTGTCAATACTATAAGCAGTGCACTGACATGGATCCAAACACCTCTGCAGCAGCGAAGTTTTGTTACATCCAAATTAAATTTCTCTGAGACATGAAAACTATTTGTGGCAAGTAATATAGTGCTCTGTACTAAATAACAACATTCTGAACAGCTGCCCTGCAGCAACAGAAATATACTTCCTTCTCCATTATTAAAAAGTAATTTAGTCCCCTCAGAGAAAGAAACCCAAACACCACAGGTTGAAAGGTACAGCACAATAGCAACAGAAAACCTCCGAAGTTTTTTTCTAAGGAGTTACCAGGAATTAAGGGAATATTTTCCTCCTCCTTCCTGATTTTCATCCCTCTAGCATGGCCAAGTGGAGGCAGACACAGTGTGTCATCTGGGGAGAGCAACGCCTCTGCAGAATCCTTTCCACTTACCCAGCAGCTGGACACAGCCCTGATCAAAATTACATTCACAATCCAGCAAGTTCATCCAGCCAAAAACCAGACAACAAAGTCTTTAGCTTAAAGCCTCGCAACAGCTTTCACAAACAGAACACACTCTGCAGACCCAAAATATGAATCCAATTGCTTAAAATAAAACAATTCCAACAAAATATAAAAAGAATATTCACAGAAAATACAATATATCACCTTAAAAAAATTTTCTATCAAATAGAGCATGCAACTGACTCTCAAATATATTATGTGGACTGCATCCATAATTCCAACCACTATTTACTGTAAAATGAAGGAAAGTCTATTTAGTTTAAGAAAATGGAAGCAACAAGAGTCTTCAATTTTTCAGAACCGCACTGAAAGACATCACTGAAATTATGATCACATCACAACATAAAAAAATCAGGCAAAGCAAAAAAACCATTACTGAATGGCCCCACTTTAAAACATTCAAGAGCCTTTGAGCTCACAGCCCAAGAAATGGAGAAAGTATGTTACTTTTCTGCAGGTTAACTAAACTGTTTTAACAACAATTTTGAATTAAACAGATGCTAAGCATATTTACACAAGACATTTCAAATTAAGAGTTGTTTACTTGAATTTAAGTTTGGGAAAATAAATTTTTAAGCTAAATACAGAGATGCTATCCTCAAAACGCATTGAGTGTTTAGAGAGTTCTGCACCAGTTCAGGCATCACCTTTCAGAAAAGAAGCATCTCTGTGTAGCCACACATCTTCTCCAGAAAAAGGGCCATACGAACTCCTGGCTTTTGCTTTCCAAAAATCTTCCTCCACTCTTCAAATATATTGCCCCATACTCCTTACATGTTGCCAAACAACTTCTCTATCTCCTGCCTGTGCAGAAATCAATCAGCTCCAAATGAGTGTGTCCACATTTTATGCAGTATAGTACCTGGCCTCAGCAGCTTTGATCCAAAAAGCCGTAGCTCGTTCCAAAGAAAGGTTTGTGAGAACTAAAGGGATACAGTCGCAGCAGCATCTGAGCTAACACTACTGCTGGCTGCTTGAGGCCTCCCCTCCAATTTTATCAAGCATAAAGACAAACTAATGGTCAGTATGTTTAACTTCAAACTGCATCACAGGAGGGAGTTTTAATGCAGTGAGATATGTGACAGCTGAGAGCTGAAGTGCACAGAGCCTCTCCTCCCAACTTATTCCCAAAGAGTCATTACAGGAATAAACTGTGTATGAAAGCAGCTCCACCTCTCAGAGCTTACACCTTCTGGCTACTCTCTGATTATCAGTGAGCAGAGTACACATCATGCTCCTGAAGCTATAAATATGGATAGGTTCCTCACAGCCATTGTATTCACTTTTACAGCTTGGATCAATCTGCAAATTATTTTAAAAAGGGAACAAACATTAAATGACAACTAAAATGAAAGGAAGGCAATAAATATATAGTTTCTAACCTTGTTAAAACATCTGGTTTCTTCTACTTTAAGAAGCCTTTTAAAAATACATGCCTCAACTTTCTGTTGGTAACAAGTTTCAGATTAGTCCAAAACAGAATGTGTCCTTTACTAGGCTAAAAGGAAAAAAAAGACTAAAAAACACTTGCTGACACTAACAGGGACCCTAAGCAAGGACATACAAAAGATAATATTCAGGTGACCAGCAGACTCTTAAATTGAGTACAGGATGCCATTTATCTAAACAGCCTTATTGCAGAGTTTGGGGATAGACTTCTACATTATGAGCCCCAAATGTAGTTCCAGTAGGGAGCATGCATCTGTCAGCCTGCAGACATGAAATCATTACCACCATAGTGTGCTTGAATGTACCCTTCCAAACTGCAAACAGGTGCATATTTTCATGCATGGACACACATCCTCTTTAGGGAAGAATTTGGTCCTGGTAACTTCGAAATCTTGAACTCTCCTCTCCTGAAATGGCTATAAGGGACTTGATAAAAATCCAACAGTTCTTTGCAGAGATGCAAATAACTATATGTAGTCTAAAAACAAAGAGTCACATGTTATTAGTATGATCAAAGTCTGAGTTGCTAAAAATTTTTGCAAAGATTTGTAGCAAGAAGCAGGCTGATCAAGACAAACAGCAAAAGCAAAGACACAATATGATCTGGAAAGATCACATACAGCTCTAAAGCAGGCATAACCAGGACTTAGTGTTAAAAGTGCTGAGAATTGCTGAACTTATCATAACTCAATTATATTAATCATATTAGACACCCTAAGAGCAAAGGATGGTTGCCACACGTGGTACAGGGGTGAATGCTGGCAAGTGGAGAGCAATTAAACAGTCAGTCCCTGCAGGAAGTGCAGACCGGTAATTACTGCTTTTGAACACTGAAAGACCAGAGAGGTGATGTAAAGAAGATTGTAATATAGCATAAAACTAACATGTCTACTATGCCCATGACTGTATTCACCTAGTAATTATACAATTCAGTTTATCTCAGAGAGTGCAGCTAATTTGGAGGTCTTCTTGACTCCTTTAGGTGCAGTGTCTTCATAGTGAAAAAATATAATTAATATTTTTAATTTCTTTGCATCCAAGTTAAATTCTTCAAGGCCTGAGAAAGATTGTTACTTGAATCTAGGTCCCTTCTGAGCAGGCAGATGGGAGGAGTGAATAAGTTGGAATTAGGTAAAGGGACTTCAAAAGCTCAAATTCAGGTGCTGTAACGATATCCCCAATTGAAAGCACCGTAAACCAGTGTGCCGGCCTGCAGGATCCCCTTAGCCATTGCAATGGGCAGTGGGATGAATAGATGTACAAACTGCCAGGGAATGGTAATGACACATGTTGCAAATCCTAGCAAAACCAACACTCTAAGAAATATACCTTTAACAAAATCAATACCAAGTCCTTTAATACTCAGTCCCCAGATGCTCTCACTGTTCTGAGTGCAAAGCCACTTTGTTTACGGTGCTAATGCAGAAGTACTGTAAGTTGAGGTTTTGTGTTTTGTTTTCTATTTAACCTTTCAGACTGGAATATAAAATGGCACCCACTAAAAATCACGATCCATTTGTAACACAACGTCTGTTGTACATAGTCCCATGCAGTGTTATTGCTATTCCTGGTTGGCATTTAATATATCAATAAGCATGCCTTGTTTCCCTCAAAACAATTTAATTATATTCTGTCAATTGGTGGTGCTCTTCAGACTTTACAGAGTGCATTACAGATGAAATAACTTTTAAAATCTAAGCAGCATTCAGGCAAACCCTGAATCAGAGATGGTGGTATATTTGCCATTCTTTTTGTTAGAACAGTACCTTTTGTTTGTTAGGGTTTTTTTAATCCTATCTATTTACATTTCATTATGTGAAGGAGAAAAATCAAACATAGCATCTTTTTAACCATTCAGAGTCTACGCAACATACAACTAAACAGTAAAGGCCTTATGAAGTAAAAGCAGATGGACTACATTATGCATGTGCCCAAGCATTTTAGGAAAGTATAAGAAGAATTCCTGGGCAGTGGCGACCATAGAAAAACTTGGTTCTCTTGTGTAAACAATGTTTTCCCCAACAGCTGTACTCCCCTTACTGTTTATTCTTCACTTTTGCAGAATTCTCTCAGTTCAGCAACATCTGTATTTAATTTATTTTTAAAAAATAATTCTTTAGCTATCCACCTAGCCTTTAAAGACTATTAAGGCTGAGAGAGTTTTCCAAATCTCATTTCTCTTTTCACAACCTACTCTGGTTATACTTTTTACACTTCATTTAAGTTCTGAATTCACAAAATGATCCACATGGGTAACAGGCTTTGCCCACATAGACCAGCTTGCAGGGTTTTAGTTTCCATGTGAGCAATGGAAATTGTCTAAGCAATCATCTTTTCGTTCCCATTTTCAGAAAATAGAGTTCAGTTGTTCCTATTTTCTTTTTTAAAAATCCAATATTAAATTTAATATTCACACATTTCTATAATTATTAGGCATGAGAAAGTTCTTGGATCTTAATTTCTGTCACATATTTGAGAGAGTCTTTTTAATACTGGGACCAAACCCAATTATTACATAAAAGACAAGACTATTGATTTAAATCACCGATTTTTTAGAATATACATTGTACTCTGTTGAAACATTTTATATTCTGCTATTTAAGTGAACAGAAATTTTTTGGATGTGTCTGATGTGTCTGCCTACCTTTTCTCAATATAAATACAAGCCTAAAAATGTACAAATAAGCCAAATCTACCTTTTCTGATTTCAGCAAGGTTAGATGAAACAAAGCTGTTAAAAAACTATATTGTATCTGTAGTTTAGCATTTAATTTTATTTTACTTTACACCCATTTTTCTGAGTCTCACCTCAAATTCTTCTTTCTTAAAAATAACTGAACAGATGATGAACCATTTCTCAAGGGCAAGCATTAATTTCTGGAAGCAACCATATTCTACAAGCAATACCTTCAAAGATGATGTAATCTGTTCCAGGCAGTCTGTTTCTATTTTTAAGTGGCATACTCTTATTATCCTTTCAAAAGGGCATCTCCCTTACACATTGTTACTTTTCTTTTAACCAAGTAACAATCAACAGTGATATTTAATATACACGAAATAGCTTCAGAAAATAATTGATTTTATATCATTATGTACTCTGAGTCTTACAAATGGTACTTGAAATGGTAATTTAAACTTGTAAGACTATAAAATGCTTTTACTGTGAAGAACATTTCTGCTAAAGGTCACGTTTTTAATACAAGTACATCTTTCCTAACTGCCTTAAAATGCTTGAGCATTTTGTATGTGAAGTATCTTGCAATGTTTTGGTTTCTCCATTTAATGTTACTCAGTATGATATTGGAGAACCTGGAAAGAACATTACAGCAGAAATTCCTCAAAGAAAACATGCTCAGCACTGGAATTCCATCTGCTTTTACAAGGAGAGGCAATAATGACAAAGCAACAACTACAATTTTGATTGAAGAGCATTTTTTTACATGCTTTATTTTTCGCTACCCTAATTTCTTGGTAAATCACTAAATTTAGCATTTTCAACACCATATACTTACATATTAAAAAACCCCTGACTTCAAAACTCATATTGTAACAGCTATTCCCTACCAAAGTGAAACCAAACCTACTCCTGGTGGCACAAGCATGTCACAAGAAGTGATGTGTGTAGGTGTTGCTTATCATCATAGCATAAGAGCAGGCTGTTATCTCTATCTCTGCTATCACATTGCTATACTAAGATGTGGATCTCAGAGTGCAGTTTGACACCGTCTTACTAATTTTAGAGGATGTAGCTACCTTGCAAAGAGTATTATTGAATCTCCTGGAAGCTCACCTATTACTCTGGCAAGCAGCAGCAGCATCAATCCAAATCAGCGAAGAAAATGGGGGGGAGCTTTTTTAAAGGATGATTTTGAACCAAGAGTGATAAAAATCATATCTATCAATGTGATAATAAAATCTATCTCAACTTCCTAACAGGTACTATGAAAGCCACCATTCTTTATGACATTACAGTGCCACACATCTCATATCCAGTGTATGGTCTACTAAAAGCAACTCAGATCTTTCTGACACCTCCACAGCACAAACACCAATATGTGCTCTCTCACATGCAAGGGCCTACATGATCATCACCTCAAGACAAACTTTAAGTTTTTCAAACAAAGTTGAAATTTAATGGGGAAGTATCACCTGAGACAACTCCCATCTACAACTTTCTTTTTTTTTAAATTATTTTTGTTAATTTTTAAAACCAAGGTTGGTCAACAGCGACTGCACTAGCTGACTCTAAACATCAACCAATTACATTGCTATTTTTAACTATTAACTTAGAGTCCATTATTTACACCATTGTGACTGCCACGGCCAAAGACATTTTTCTTTAAGATGTTGGTGGTACTGTTCTACTTGGAAAACCAAAAGAATTTCCAGCTCAATATCATCTGCAGATGTAAATAGCATTAGCACATTTTCTTTTGGTTGTCTTTTATTAACTGAACTAGAACATGACCAACAAACACCACCACAAAACTTCTAAGAGGGTCACCCTCAAATGAATTATATTTATTAGATATACTAAAACACTTGGAAAATATATTACAGATGCATGATTTTGTCCTGGCAGAAAGAGAGTTTAGTTGATCTTTAAGGTATTTTCCATCTTTAAATTCTATAATCCTTTGAAACTTTGTTCAGTGTTCCTTGGCCAATATTCTCAACTCTCAGCTCCTGAGAGCTCTTGTTTTTCTAGTAAAGTTAAATTCACATTTCCTGTAAACACTCATAAGGAACTGCAACAATCCAGATTTGCAATTTGTTTTCCATCAAATGAACAATTTGATTAAAAATGCAAAAATATTTAAGAACCCAACATGTAATATGATTTATAAACCTGTATTTTTACTTGCTCTTCAGCTTGCTAGCTTCTAAATGCTTACAGATTTCCTTTTCACTTTATTTTTACCAGAAACTGAAAATTAGTTTCCAAGGATGGCAACTGCCAAGCCTGTTTTTATTTCAAAGATCAACATCCTATTTATTTTTTCACCTTTCCTAGACTTATTGTAAGTTTTCTCAACTCTAAGAGTTTTCAAAAGCAGCAGAGAATTAAAAAAATTGGAAACATTACTCAGCACATATCCACACTGCTTTCAGGTTTGCTGGGCTGTTTGCAGCTGGTATTAATGAACAGGGGAGTAGGAGATGATGCTGTAACGTGGCACAGCACTTCCACCATCACACAAGCCAAAACACCCCTATGCCAGGCAGTGCTAACAGGCAAGGGAACAGCAGCAGAACAAAGACATAGGTCCTGAGCCTTCCCGAAAGGCTGCAGCAGATGTGTCTTATACACACTTGCTGCAACCTTTACAAAGAATACATATACTTCAGTGCTTCCCTTCTGACCTTTTAATCAATAGATTTATTTATATGTTCATTATTTCCCAGCGGTCCACATAAGCTTTAACTTTTATTTCTTAAAAGATATTCAAGGAAAGCTTGCACAGATCAGCCATGCCCTATATTGGTACATTTATGACAACAAAAATTTAAGTTATTGTTATGTCATTATGAGTTCTCCGTGTTGAACTTTCCTTTTTTCTCACAGCCTTTCCTTTTATCTTGCCAGATTTATCTTTAAAATGCCATTTAAGGCCACTCATTTTGTTTCAAGTATATAAAGCACTATGACTAGAAAGAACTGGAGATAAACTGTATCCAAACAATTCAGCTGCAAGCTTGCAATGCTCAACAGCTGCGTGCAAAGCAACAGCTGGGCACTAAGGTGCAGTAGAGCCTGTCTCAGGCAGCCCAGCATAGCTGCTGGCTATTTACAAAGATACTCCAGCTTTGATTCAAGCCTCAGAATGAAGGGGAAGCAGAGGAGTACGAGAATGATGGAAGTGAAAAACAAAGATAGAAAGGATTAATTTGCTTTATCAATGTAGCATGATAAACAACCTATTGTGCCACAGACACAATTCTCCTTATAGTTAGCCTACAGGTGAGCATGACAATTTTTTTCGCCTTCCACTTTTTTCTTGGTAGGGATGGCACTGAAAGGTATAGGTTTGATGAGAAAGTCTATACTGAATTGGATATGCATCTGAGATAGCACAGCCAAGTCAAATTGAACAGCAGTCCCTCCTGTGCTCCTGTAGGCCGCACATGGAAAGCTGTTGCCTGGTATCACAGCCTATCATCACACACTGTCACATTCCTTTTCAGAAAATGCATGGAAAAACTTAACTTTTCCGGAGCTGGAAGAGGGACACCAGCAGTTGGGTAATTTGGTCTGTATTTTCATAACACCACAGCACAGCTGATGTTATAGTGCACAGTCTCCACACAGATAAAAGAGACCAGATTTAAGAACCTTAAAAACCTCATCAGTGTGGAAAATTTAGTGACAGGGTATTAGCTCATTAAAATTCTTCCAAATATCACAGCATTGCCACAGCATTGTTTAGATGTTCTCACAGAACACTTCAAACTCTGAACTTGGGATGGAAGACCTCTATAACCCAAATAGCACTGGACTGTTCATAAAAACTGCTAATATGAAAAAAAAAAAGGGAGAAAGTTACACAGCATTTATAGAACTCTGCAAAGGAAAAGTAAATACCAATTTCCTTAGTTTGACTCAAGTAGCTACAATTACACAGATATCTTCAAACAACAATGTAAAAAGGCTGTTCTGCAGTGTTCTGAGACACTCTGAAAGGGGTAGTGTTACTGAGTCTTGCATACTTAGACTGATGCCTTAAGAACAGCATCAGAAAATTCTTTCAAGTACCTCATTGTTTTGAAAGAGAGCTACAAAAATGTCAATGTTTTAACTCAGATTTTATCAGCTCTGAAAATACTGACTCAACTATTGATCTTTTAGCTCGAGCTATTCTGAGGGAAGGTATGAAAAGCCCATCTGGATTGATTTAGCTTTGGTCTCCAAAAACAAGTACCGTATCTGTATACATAATGATACATTAAGGATTACATTATAAAAGGCTACATACTTGAAAAACAACCCTTCAACTAAGTGATATAAATACTGATGATGCACTAGGTACATTAAAGATGATTAAACCAGCACTGTTTACTAGCAATTTAAAAAAAAAGTTTACTACAGTAATACTTTGGGTTTTTACAATCAGAAATCTCAAGAAAACTTTCTTTCAAGTGCTCTGACAGGATCAGCTTCAATAACTACTTGGTGACGTATCACTCAATATGCAGCTCCAGCTTGAAACACTTCTCACTGGAAATGGTATATTTAAGAACCAAAAACCTTACATGAGTAATTATAACATCTTTCTCAACACAAAACTAACATGACTTCTGAAATTGTTACAGATCCAAAATAAGCCCTAAAACCTCAGCATTACACTGCCACACTATGGCATAATTAAGATCTGCAAGCAAAAATAGGAAAAAAGACAATAAAAACTCCTCTACTTTAATTATTTAGGACTACAGTATCCACCATTAATTTCTGTAAAGCACTAAATAACAAACTTAGATCTTGCTCAGCAACAGTTACCTAGGTGCATTATGCTTGAAGATTTTATTTCAGTAATTTTTTTTCACAGATTAAAAAAGAAAAAGTTTACTTTCTGCAAGTATTAAATCTTCAAAGACTAGTTTGATATGCCTGTTGCACAGATGGGATATGTGGGGAAGTGGATACCAGGGGCATTTCTTTACTTTGTTGGCTACAAAATGTAGACCTTTTGTTCTCTGCATTACAATGTGAACTGAAAGATTTTCAGTTGACAGCCAGTTGGAGAAATGTTCAAAAGACGTTCAAGTATGGTTTCTTTAACTATTTGGGGTCATGCTACAGAATTTTAGAATCTACTTTTATTTTTTATGTCAGAATGTAACTTATTTCAAACCTAGAAATATTTAAAAATACTTAGTATTTCCACATTTTTGCTACTAAGTTTTGTGAGAACTTTAAAACAAAAAAATTTTTTTTTGCTGACCTTTATGCACAGCAACCCAAGATGGCTGAAATTTCACATATAAGTTTAAGTACAGCAGCTCACTGCAAAAAACATATGTTATTTTAATTACTTTGCCATTTATATAATTTATGCTTTCCATTGCATTTGTTTTGCAAGAAAGCTATAAATCAGTTTTCTATGACCATTACTAGTATTGCTTTATTCATTCTAGCATTCCATTTTTAAGTGTTTTCCTAATAAATCAAACATTACACATAAGCAATCAGCTGAGGCCAAGACCATAACATTTATTTTACCTGCAAGAACTTGCCATTACAAACATTTCCCACAGGGCATAATAAAATATATGTCTGGTGCCACAAGACTTACAGGAATACCCTGTACTGAAGCATTAAATAAAGATTAGATGACTAACTGGGGTACTGTTTCTTCCATCCCTTTCTTAATTGCTATTGTCACCACTTCAATTTACAAAAAATGGCATAGTTAGATGCATGCCAGTCCTTTCCTGTTAGGATGGTTTATTCAAGCTTTTAAAATCCCCATTTATATATCTTTCATCATCAAACCCTTTCAGTTACAGACTGCTTAAGCCATCAATTAACAGGGTTTTCTCTTTTATACATTACCCATCTCTACGCCATATGCATATACACATGTACACTTTAACACATTTTCTGTTATTAGACCTCTGCTTTCAATTATGACACAATTTTTGTAAATTTTTTTACTGTCTTTACTCAAAGCATGAGCCACTAGGTTATACCTATGATTCTAAGTCTTCCTGATAGCCAGCATGTATAAACTGCCAACTGTGAACATTATAGACTTTAAACAAACTCGGCTCTAGGGCCTCACTAGAAAACATGAAGGTCTCATGAGCATTCCTGACTTGACTGCAAGAGGATTAGCCAAATAAATTCTGTACTCTCACCTGCAAGGAAAACTGCAGATTACCACCTAGAACTTGTGATTTTGCTGGTCTTTTGGGAAGGGAGGAGTTTAGCAAACTTGAGTGACACTGAATAAAGACTATTTATAAAGAGTGTTGCCTTAGCAGTTTTAGTGTTTAGCAGCTGCCCAAGAATCATGCTGAACGGCATAAGGAACTTAAAAATAAATTCCAGATTTGCAACTCCTCCCCAAAATCCAACAATAGCGAATTTTGAAAATGTTGATCTTTAACTGCCCTCAAAATTTAGCAGCAGAGAGTAGAGCATTTCTGCTATTCTTTTCTTAGTTGAAAAAAAATCACTTTTCCCCTCCCCCTCTGACAGCAGACATATCTTTTTCCATTAGTCATTCAGGCATCACAGCTAAGTATTTAAAATTAGATAACCTTCTTCAAAAACATGTATTATTTAAATTATAAAGATGTTTGCTGAAGTTGAATATGCCACTGAAAGATGTCTTTCCTTACTGCCCATACAGAAAAGATTAGTTATGATAAATGACATCCATACAATTATGCCCTCCTTGGAACAACCAAAACCATGCTTCATTGTCATTCATTAGCAATCCCTTCTAGGAAGCTAGAGGAAACTTCATACCTTCCTGAACTTTTCCATCTGCTTATAAAGATCTGGATCCAACTCCTGAGACACATCTTTCATCCAGAGTAGAGCTCCTCTGTATTCAGTCCGATATTGTTCCATTCTGTTTACTGTAAGCCAAGTGTCTGAGATGGCCCTGTATCTGAAAGTCTCCACTTCTTGATATAATCTACTCAGAGGAGTACGGAGTGCTAATCTGGGGGAAGGCATAAAGGAAAGTGAGGAAGGAGAGGAACATGTTAAACAAGTTCCACAAAGGGTTAATATAAACCCTGACAGTTTACTAGCACTCAAAAAAACCACACACAGCCAACACAGTTCACTTAAGTGCTACTATATGTTCAGGTGATTCTACATGTTTGGAGGTACACATGAAACAGAGTAATTTTGCATTAATATTGTGTTTGCGACCTTCCTGTTCAAATAGCTACTTTTCAATTACACATGTGAGCAGAAAAGAAACCTCTTCTACCATGTCTATGTATTTTAGTTTGACAAGCCACTTGGATGTTATTATCATTCCTCTTCACAAGTTTCATTTAACAACTATAAAAATAAACCCAAGGTAATTTATTACTGGAAAAATATCACAGATGTACCGGGATTGTCATGCTAAACATCACAAAACCCACTTCCATTAGCCTTTTAGTCTTCAAATGTAAATGTAAACAAGTAAGTCATCTGCTGGGTAGATAATTATCTGAGTTTTTTCCTTGGTTTTTTTTTTTTTTAGGAATTGGAACAATTCCTTTGAAGGACATTTACCTTTTGAAAGGATTTAGACATTTTCCTAAATGTTTCTTCTGGCAACCACACTTAGGAAAGGCAGCAGGGGACACTGTTGTTCTCCCTATGCCGTCACTTCAGTTCCTAATAGGATCTCAAAACTTGACAGGATTACTCCTTTTGCTTTGCCTCCTCCTGCTGCTTCTACTTTCCTCTTGGTTTCCAGCAGCACCTCACTGGAATGGGTTCAATCAGTTCCACACCAGCACAGAGTTAGTTTCATGTGCTAGGAAGTCCCTTGGCATAAAAGAATTTCTAATTTCGGCTCCAATAACCCAAGAAATGTCTTCTTGATCTCCAGCTACTGAGCTCGCTATGAGCATGAACCATAAATAAAAGCAGTCCCAACTTCAACAAGAGTTTGAAGATAGCTCAAGAGAAGGAAGACAAATGGTTTTATTTTTATGTAAATTTATTTTAAAAGATGCCTTAAAAAATGCATCAAGCAAAAGCTATAATAATACGTCTATCTATTGTGACTTGTTTTTCTCCACTACGTTCTTCTCATTCCACAGATTCTTACACAGATATCCAAAGCAAAATTTAATTTATGTAGATATGCACTGAGATCTATATAAACAGTTAAGCTTCATAAAGAAGCAAGCCATCAGTGCTTTTGCTTGAAGGTACCTTATGTGTGTCTTAAAGATTCCAGTCATGGCTGTTACTGGAGGTGCTAATGACCAAATTCTAGCCCAAGGTAGAAATTCTCAGCGCTCTGTACGCCACATTTTATTCTCAGCCAAACTGCTGCACTGTTAAGCTAAAGCCAGAAAGTATCACAGTAGTTAAAAGTTCCCCCAAAATCCTGTAAAACATAATGGAATAGAATTTTCCTTTGTGAGTGATGGCAAATTTCATACTTTCATAGTCCTAATGCTGTTAAAAAGAGCGTCACAATACTTACAATGCCATCAGGTACTGTTAGTTTTAAACTCCTAGAGCAAACACCAGGTCAGTGAGACATCAGGGGCTGTGGTTAACAGCAGATGTTTTGCGTGCTTGTGTTCCTCTGGATGCCTTACCATTTACTGATATGCTCCTACACAACCCACACGAGCTCTGTAGGGAACTAGGATCTTTTCTCAGGGGGACTGTAAAGTTCAAGCAGAAGATGGCATTCAGACTCCTTTTTCCTCTGTCTAGTTGAGGTATGAGACTCGATGGCCCAGAAAAAAATATTCCCTTACTAATTTTCCTCCCTTGCAGGACCCAGACACCTCTATAGTGAGCCTGCTGTTGCATTTCTCTGCAGAGTGAGAAGTACCACGAAACAGGAGAGGGACCTGACATCAGCTCCTTTACAACCCTCCCGCTGGAGAGGCCACGGAGATGCTCTAGTTCAGCTTTAGAACTACTGAGCTGAACAGGCACAGGCAGGGGATCTGGAAACATAGACACAGCAGGTCCATAAGACAAAAAGCAGCATCAGGCAAAATTCAAGAAGCCACTAATATTGCCAATACTACAGGAGATTTTGTCAATAATTTTCCTATCAGTTGGTTCCTTAAACATTTCAAATGGCCAAATAAATTATGCCAGTGGTGATTCAACTACCATTATCACACGTACTTCATAAATCAGACAACAATGTTGACCCATATACCTTTGCTGAGAAGAAAAGCAGAGGGCCTTTCCTGTAGCTTGCATCATTTTTCCTGCTCTTGTTTTATCCTGAGAACCCTGTGATCGAAGAAATTTCCCCAATTCGTTTTCTTCCTGAGACAGAACTAACAAAAAATAAATGAGTTGTCAAATATGGTATTTAATTGGTTCCTAATAGCTTTAAAACTGGCCTAACATCAAATAGTTTAAGTCATTCTAAGTCCAAGCAACAAAGCAAAAATAAATAATTTCACAGAATTCCTGTACTTAGTAAAGAGAATATCTGATTCATTTGAGACATTTGCTGATATATTTAACCAGAATCACAAAATTCCATCAGCACCAAAAGACAACAGGAAAAACATGCTATTTCTTTACTGGAAAAAAAAATAGGTTGGTTATATTACAAAAAGGTCCATCTTAATTGCAGTATCTTTCAGTGTTGGGTTTTTTGGGTTCTGTCTGGTTTGGTAGGTTGGTTTTTAATTCTTTTTCACCACTTGGACTGCCTCAGCTGATCTTTGGTAGCATACTTTTAATGAGGCTAATTCCAAGTTGTACTAACCAAAACTCATTCACTTGCTTTTCTTTTGCTCATCATTTTTTATGCTTGACTACATAAAATTTCATATGAACAATTCAGTACTTAATTTTAAAGAACATTTACTTTTAAATTACTTGGCACAATTACCTGACAACTTTTACATTCTATACAATTCAAACACTGTATTTCAACTATCTGAAATACATCTACCTCAAAGTAACTGATCATTTTTTAAACAGGAAGATGAAGTGGTTTTACATTGAATTGTCCACTACTTCTAAACTGGGACCATGGATCTCCAAGAACCTTACAAAAACATTTCATGATGCCCTGGTCTCTTTGTCTTCTAAAGTGGCTGTGTCCTATAGTATCAATTTCAACCCACTATCAAGAGGGAGAATGCCTTAAAACAATGAAAGAAGATCTCTTGAAGTCCTTCTGCCATTTTTCAAAATGTTGACAAGTCAACTCCAATGCAGACTCAGTACACTCTGGTAGGAGATGCACATCTGCATCTGATGCACATCTTTGCATCAGAGATTTTACCTGCTACTTCTTGAATTCAATACACTACTATTCTGTAATTCAATTTTATCTCCATATTCTGAAACATCAAACATCATCTCTGACTTATTTTGGATTATAAAAAAAATGAAGGGCTCAAGAAAATATGGGTAACGTTCAACAAAAGAAAGTAAACTGGAAGATGACTTGAAAGCTGGAGTCTCTACTTCAGGCCAGAAATCAAACAATGACTTCAGAGAACCTTTAGAGGACACTTAATACAACTTGCTGTTTGAAACTTCCAAAATTAGGTTCCCATCTCTCACTAATGAATGTCACTAATTACTATACACTTGTTACAATCAAGTCAGCATTATCAAATACATTGCAATAGCACGGGTTACTTAATTACAAAACTAGTAATAAGCCAAAAATTCTTCATCATCAATCCTGATTTAAAAAAAAACCAAAACATTAAAACAGTTTATAAAGTAGTTATGATTCCTAGACAAGATACTTCTGAATTTAAACAAGCCGAGCAAGTAATAGGGAAAAAAAAAATATTAAAGAAAGCTTTCTCCAGTCATTATTGCTATCACTGCATTATATATAAAACTTCAGAACTGGGAAATCTTTGAACAAACATGCAAATCTGCATTCAGCTGTCTGAAAGGAACATTATCTTTACTTTTGAATAGGATGAAACTAGCAGTTCCACACTTTCATTTCTACCTTTTCACTTGTTCAGTGATTCCATAATGCAGACCTTCTTATCATTTTAACTACTGTGTTTGATTATACTTACAACAAATCCTTTTTTGATACAGTTCAATTGCTTTCAGCAACTCCATACATGTTCTCTGAATAGAATGGAACAGCTGATATGGAAACAAAATACGCAAAAAATTTTGTCAAGTGTATGCAAGAAACATTGGGGAATAAACTACAAGAAAGAACTTAATTTTCTGTAGAAATTTTTAGGGATCATTATTTTCTTCCTGAACAATGAGCAGTATTTTCGGCTTCAAAGTATTTTTCTTATCAACTGTGATCTTCTTTCAATTTAATTTTTCACTGAAACTACAGACAGACCAACCATAACTTTCCAAAAGGAAAATAAAGAAAAATTAACTTTGGAAACAGACCTATAATAAACAGTTGATAGTTAACCAAACTACTTGTGGAGGTGTTTTTTTTTGGTAGGTGATATCTTTGGATAGATAAGAAGATGTACAAATCTGTTTCTAAAAACCTCACAGTAGAGCAGAGTTATCAAAATATGTATCAATCAATCATTCTCATGTGTGGCAATATGCACACTGAATTTTTCACAGACATTGTCAAGTCTAGTGGAACAAACTTGCGTAGGTACAGCCAACACAGAAAGTTGTTGATTTAAACTGAAAGTTTTATTGACATAACCAAATTTCTAAAGTAGCAGCTTCCAAGGGAAGTAGAGGCAAAAAAAGTCAGTCACGACTACATTTGGAGATTGTTCCTAAGGAATACAAAAATTACTGCTCTTTGTGTCTGTCCATCTAAAACCTCCAGCCTGCAACTTAAACCTAAACTCCACATCAGGCATTACACAGCTAGAAGTAAAATGGACCACTGGCACAGTAAATGCCTTCTTTTAGCACTGCTTGACTGACACAGGTCTTGTCTTTTAAACTGGGAGAATGACTTGCAGGTGAGAAGTTGTCCAAAACATGCTTATTTCATCTGGTGAACACAAGTTTACCAATTTCCAATCCCACCTAAGCTACCAAAGCATCCTCCTGATGAGTCTGCAACACAGTAGGCACAGTAAAAACTCAGGTATATATTTATAAAACATTCTTCCATATTTCCAGCTTGTTTACATCAATACTCTTGATTTATAAGCAGACATTGTGAAGACTACATAGGTAGAACCACCATGTGATAAGTTGTTATTCTTGTGTTTGATGTAAAACAGCCTCCTCTATTTCAGCAAAAATCTAAATAAACTGAGACTCCTAAGTCAATTTTTTTAAGAAACTGCAAGAAAACCAGTAAGACAGAACATTTCGCTCACATAAAAAAACCAGTACAACCAAAACTTTCATGGACATTAACTGGGTTATGACACTTCTGTAGTACATCCTCAAATTTTTCCTTTGTCTCGAAGACATTTGAGGTCTTCAATTCGTAAAACCTTAATCTGTTTTCTTTTTCCCCTCAGTGGGGTTGAGGATACTGACAGAAGGACTGAATTTTTCACACAGCAGGATTCTTTCTCTTGGTTTTATTTTACAGACTTTCAAAAGCTTCTTTGGCCATGTCAGAATCCACTAATCTGCTCAAAACCTCCAGAGCAGAGTGCACTATGCACCTTGCTCCTTGGCATACTGCACGTTTTTCGGGTATATATGGTATTTTATACCTGTACAAAGAATGTCATTTGCACATGCTATAGAATATTATTAAAAGAAAAAAAAAAAACACCTTAAACTGACATAAGCAAAGAATAAGGATGAACTCCTGATCCCCCCGCTAACAAAAGGAGAAAATCTGTCCCTGAACATGAAAATAAACCTGAGAGATGTTAAGTTCTAAATAAACTTAGAGGGACATGAAGCTTTGTGTTACAAAATTCCAATATACTCTCTAAATTTATAGATACTTCTGTCAGAATTTGGAAGAATTTATTACATGAAAATTATAGAAATGTATGTATGTTATTACACACTAGATGTACACATATTAAAGGCTTGGTGGAAATGAAAACACTTTAAAAACTAACAGAGAACACGCATTATGTAAACATTACAAACCTCTAGTTTTGCATCCAGATCTGCATCTGAAGCCACAACATGTTCATCTTCCTTTTTTCCTGTAACTTTTATAAGGGTTTGTTTTGTTTTCCAGTATTTCTGTTGCATTTTATTGACCACAGACTTTTCTTGGCTTTGAGCATATTGATCATAAAATTCTCTTGGATAGTTGCTAGAATATTAACAAAAAAAAAAAATAACTTCAGTTGGATGCTTTAAAAGTAAGTCTAACACAATTAATACATTTCCAATAAGAATATTGCATTTGCATGAATATACATATATTCTAACATGCAGTTCCTCATTATGCATTAATAACAAAGCAATTAAATTAGTACTGTATTTTCCATGCTATTCTGAAAAATAATACACTCATTTCAATTTGAATGTCTTAACCATGCAGTACTGCCTAATAAACAGCTGTAAAGAATTCTTCCCAATCTATTATGAAATGATTTATAGGCCATGGAATTAACTTTTTATTTTTTATAATTAATAGGAGAGTTTCAAGTGAACTAGCAGAGTTGCTTAAGCAGGTACCAGTTTTCATGCTATTTCAGCCCTGTTGGGATTTCACAAAGCTCTTCTTATGAATGGGATTAGACTACTTCTTGCCCTCCTTTTTTTGTAATTGAATAAAAAAGAATTAGAACACTCATTTCTTTTCAGCATGCTATGTGAAATCTGATACAGAAGGACTGATATCTCACATCTCTCTATACAATTGACTATGTGACAACTGTGGGCGTGTAACAGGTAACCTTTTTTTAGTCAGGATTAGTTATCACTGCATTCCTGTAGCAAGACCTAATAAAAAGTGCAATATATAAATTCCATATTCCACTATATTTAAACCATACCAAGACAGTTTAACAGAAAATATAGCCTTATAATGAAATGTTGGTGTCTTTCAGGAAGTGTTACTCCATTATTTTGTGCAAAAGTACACGAATTTTCCCCTGTGAGCACATACAAAAAGCTGCAGTACTCTTTCAGCTTTTTAGAAGTACATGGTTGATAAAAATTGCTATATTGGATACTCCATGAAGATTGAATTTATTTTGAAAACATACCTTCCACCTGTGGCGTGATAAACTGTGGTTCATTAGTGAGATGTTGACCCCTAGCTCTGTTCACAACACAGAGACTGCTCAGAGATGCTACCCCAAGAGGTCTTCAGACCCAGCATACACATCAGTCATGTACTGAGACACCTGCCTCTGCCCATGGCAGGTGGCATGGAACCAAATCATCTCTAAGGTCCCTTCCAACGCAACTCATTCAATCATTCTGTGACCCTTTGATTATACATACGTGTAAAACTCTGTATTTGCTGTGAAGTAATACAGCCATTCTGAAAACACAAGCCATTGGCATGCATGTTCCCCAAAAGGGTAGCACATCTACCTGACATAGTTACTAGGGACACAGTTTAACCTGAAAGGAAACTTTTTTTCACAGGGGTATATTACTTGCTTTAGTAAAGCAAGTAATATTAGTCACTCTTAATCAGTGACTCTTAAATTTAGTCACTCTTAATCAGTGACTTAGGCAAGAGTGCCTTAATCACCAAAGAGATGGTAAGAAAGGAAATTGGAAGTGAGAAGGGACATAATTTAAAAAAGCACTTATACACAGCACCTCTTGGCTTCTTCACAGAACTTGAAAAGTGAAGATATTTACCCATTTAATTCTACACAAACATTTGTTCCAAGAGCTTAATGTATGAATTAAACTAAAATGAAAATAAAGGTATTTTGGTACTACAGCAGAAAACAAAAACTGTGCAAAACGTACCACCTTTTATTTGAAATTCTGTATAAACAAACCATTATACACACTGACAACAATCAGCCTATCAAGTTAGGTGATGATTACATTGAGCTGATACATTCTGCACCTTTAAAATACAAAATTTACAAACTCTAATAAATAGAAAAATCCTCCTGCATTATGAGAAAACAAATGCAAGAGTTTAATAAAAATAGTGTTAATAATAATTAAAAAACCCCATCAAACTTCTCACAAGGTATTATAAAGGCCCTAGCTGCCTTACTAGTTGTGTGCTTTGACTTCTGCTACAGCTGTGCAAATAACTGCTCTCTCATTTCAGTGGTCAAGTGAAGAAAACACCATAATCCATCTAATGTTAACCAGCCTTGAGAGCTACCTCAGCTGAGGTCACCAGAAATTCTGGGGGCATGGTACAAGGAATAAAAATGAGCTATCAATATAAGGTCACAAAAAGATTAGAAAAAGTGCTGGGATTAATGCAGCTCCCTGAATTATGAGACTGACAAACCAACTGAACAAATCAACATTCCAAACATTATTAGCCCTTTGGAATAAAAAAAAAAAATATCAAGATACTTACTACTTATGACCTTCCATGATTCTTGTTTTCTTCAGATACCTGAATAAGAAATTATCAGTTAATACAAATATCTTTAAATTTTAATTTGAACACTAGATACCTCTGTCTTTTCCCTCAAAAAGTTACTATGCTGCAGCATCTTGTTTATTGTGTTATGAAAGAAAACTTTTCCATCTGTGGGCCAAATGCCTTCCTCATGTAACACAATTCTCGCATAAATCCATTACAAACGGATTTAAGTGCTGCCATCAGTGATATCAATCCTTCTATGTTAGCAGGTTTTTCAAGCAAAAGCAAATTTACCAGGCATAAATTCAGCAGCTTTAGAAGAGGCATCTAGGCATCACCCTCAGTCAAGTTTTTTTCCTCCAAGTTTTAGCCAACATGAAATTCAATTACTTTTTACCTTTCTTTGCCTATATCCCACTGATCAATTTTTTAAAACACTGGTTACATCATGTCTGAAGTCACAGATATGAAATTTAATGACCAGATGTTTTTTTTATGAGGGACACCACAACTCCTGAGGATAGAATATGATTTGTATGCATTAGGACTTTAGATTTTATGAGTTACTATCTCCAGCTTGGATACTAAGGTCTCCCACTATACTTTGAGCTGACCAGATGGCATGCACACCACTTCCCACCAGCACTTGAGCACACTCCTTCCAGGCCAAATTTAACAGCCAAGCCAGATACTCAAACAATGAGCACCCAGCTTTTCCTCTGCTGCTTTCAGAGAGGAGTGTTCTTCAGCATATGATTAACATGAGAATGGAGGCACTGCAGCCTGATCTGGATGAGACCAAAATGAAGCTGGTGAGATGGATGGTGCTGCTGGGGAATGGCCTTTGGCAAGAAGAGGCACAGAATAAACACGCCAACAGGCTCTACTAAGGTATGAAGCTGACTGACTTAAAAATAGTAACGGAAAAAGCAGCTAGGGAGGTAATGGTGCTGAAACTGAACTTTGGCATTAATCCAAGTGAGAAAGAAAAATGGCTACAAAGGGGAGCCATGATGCTGGAAATGTATCTAGCATAGTACTGCATACAGACAGTGTGGTTAGCACTGGAGAGGCAAAGGGACTGGAACAGATTGCAGGAACCCAAACAAGGGAATGCAAACAACCTAAATGCTTCCTGCAAGCGTGAAGCACATGCACTTCCATTTGGAGCTGAATGGCGCCAAATCCCAGATTTCTGAGCCTAACCTCTCTGCTGTCAGTACCTGTGAAACTTCCTGGCAAAATTCCATGAGATACTGCAGGATTATATCAGAGCAGGAATTATTCCTGAATTGGAATTTTTGTGGAATGCTCTTAAACACTGCAAGAGAGACCACGAGAAAATTTGTAACTATGTCTTCAGGGCACAGTTTAAACGTAAGGGCTAACAGCTAAAGAAAGAGGAAGAAAGAATCATTTTAGATTGTTGTGTTTGTTACAGAACCATTGAGTCAGACAAGATAAGAGAACAGACTGCTTTGCTGTTGTTTCCAGAGCCATAAGCACAAGTAATATTAACTCTATTTCTAATACCTCTATACTCTTGACTTCACTGTTTTCACACTGGTCCTCCTTAAGTCAACTTTGGGGGTGTGTGAGATAAGACCACAGGATTTAGCTTGTACACACATCCATGAGTCAGTTATTCAGCAACACACTTGGTTCGACGGGAAGCAAAGAACAGCCTATCTAGGTGGAATAACATGTATATTACTTGGAAAGAAGTATAAGCAACCAACACAGGAAAAAGGTGCAAGACACTGACCTTACTCACTGTACACATCCACCTGCTTCTCCTGGAAACCAAGGTTCCTAAAAAAAAAAAATAAACAGGGTCATGGTGAAACAGTTCTCACTTGCAAACACAGCTCATGCTCTTTCTTCCTAAGCATCTGACCTTACCCTTTGACTCTGAGATCTTCTTAGTTATACTCTTCCAGGTCCCACATAGGACCCAGATGCCCTGAAGACATTCTTTGTGGGAACTTTCATGTTCAAAGTGGACAATATTTTCATGGTATGAAAATGAAGGCATATACTGCCTGTTGTGCTGTGAGACAGGATGGTATTTGAGGCTACAAGACCTGCTGGGACAGTGTCCTACAGCTGATCAGGGTGGAAAGAAACAGAAGTGGAGCCTTACCTACACTGCCTGCTGGAAATGGCTCCTGGCATGTGATATCACCCAGAATATGCCAGGAGGGAAAAAGGTCCCAAGGAGTCCTAGGTAGTACAGATAAAAACCATGCCAGGGATTGCTGTAATTAAGCAGTGAGAACAAGCAGCAGCCCAGGACAGCAACCCCTAGGTCCATTTTATTTCCAGTGTAGAGTTAGGTTTTGGTCCTAAATGAGAATTCAGTTTGCAAAGACAGCTTAGTAAGCACTAGCATTGAGAAAACAGAAATGTAGTTGCTAAAACATAATGTGCAGCATAAATTGTCTCTGCAGTAATTTAAGAGGGCCCTGCTTTATTTTTATAATCCATAACTTCATGTGTTGTCACTGTCTGTTCCAAGCCCAGGAACCAAAGAGAGTTAAAATACTGGTTTCAGCTGTAAGAGAGGACATTATTAAAAGCATATGAGTTAGCTGAAAGCAGTGAGATTTTTAAAAATAAATACCAAAATCTAAGTCTAGCCTCAAAAAGTAAGAGATACTAGTAAGAGGGGATTGGAAACAGCCCAAGTAGTATCCAAGAATTAAAAGGAACATTTCAAAGCCATGTAATGACAAATCCCTACAGTCACAAAATGTGGACCTCGAGGCTGCAGAGAGACCAAGAAGAATCAAGATGAACATACAGCCTCTCACTACTTTAGGTTTTGAACTCCCACTACTTTAGGTTATGCTTTCGAAGAGCAAGACAAATGTCCTAAACAGAAGTGACAAGCCAGTTGGTCTTTGCCAAAGCTGACTACAACAGAAGCACATGAAACTAACCTGACGCCACCAAAACTCTCCCCAAAAGTTGCCGTCAAATTTAAAATTAACCTAAGTCATCATACAATTTTTGATATAAAAACAAGTCTTAATTTGCCACAAGGAGCTGATGTAAGGGACTTTTTTTTGTTTTCTTCTCAGTGTACTAAAACCTAAAAAGAAAAGTTTCAATAAACAGTATCATACTGACAATGATTAACAAAAGGGAAAAAAAAAAAAAAAATCACCACCTTATAGGAAAGCATTTGTATTGGGAAGTTTCCATGATCTTTGACAATAAAGAGTTACACAACATTTGTGATCTCTATGACAGATTTTATCTTGACAAACAAAAGGTACAGCAGTGGGTGTCAGAAACAAGCATAGCTGCTTTTATCATGTTAGAGAAAGCAGTGCCACATTACAGACAACTGTACACAAAGCCATGTTTAATGCTGCACAGTGATGGATCTAAGGCTTCCTTACAGGTCCAAAGAAGAGGTCCACATATGGCTCCAGTAATTTTGCAAGTGCTTCTCAGTGTTTTGAGAGAGACTAATGCTACCTCATTTTAAGCATTAAACCTGAGCTGGCCCTATTCATAACAAGTCTGCTCAGAACACAAGGGACCACAGCGCCCAAAGACCCATTCCCATATAGAACCACCAGGGTTACAAGCCCTGCCAAAACCTTGAAAATCCTTAACAGGTTTTTTTGAGGAGACACCAAGAAGCCTCAGCATTACTTTCCACAAACCTTTCTGCTTGCAAGCTGATGCCAGAGAAGACAGGCACAGCCTGGATGCTGAAATACATCAAAACAGTTTCTAGACTCAGCCTGGCTTCAGAAGCGATACAGCTGAATTCAGCTAGTGCTCTGTCACAGATAACCAGAAATGCTGAAATCAAGATGGTCCTGCAAGCAGCCAACTACGGCGGAGTTTCTCTGGGTTGTGGACTATTTACCCACAAATTATTTCCACAGGAAGCCAAAACAGCTGGAATGCACACAGAACTTCACGTTATTTTTGCCATGCTAATCATCTTACTGAGAAATTTTATTAGCTATGATGCCGGAATGAAACAATGGAGGATACTCATCATTAGCAAGCGGCATTTCTATTGCTATGGAAAATCCTTTGATTCTCTATATTCTCCAAGACTTGAATGCAATATGTAGATTTTTCTATGGAAACAGGAAAATGCTTTCATTGTGTTTTGCATGATTTGAACTGCAGTACCCCAGGCTTACCCTCAAGCTCATGATCTGTACAACATTTGTACAAGCTTGCTTCTGTTTTATATCTATATTAGATTAGATTATATTTTGTTACAGCATAAATTGTCTGGTTTCCCAAGAGCTAAACAACTTTATGAACAATCTTTAGATTCTACTTGTATAAGAAAAAGCCTTCCCTCCAACAGCTACATTAATAATAAACAAGTCTGTGTATCAATGTCACTCAGTGAGCCTAAATATGAGAACTGTCCCATGGCATGAATACTCTCCTAGGTTATGAGGAAATCAATTTAAAAACCAAACCAACAAACAAAAACTTGCCCCTAATTCAAGTATCTCTTCCTGTCTGAGCGTTGGTTATATGGCTCTTACTGTGCTCGTAGCTCAGAAAAGAGATCACAGAAAAAAATCAGAATGCAACCAGAGACATCAAACAGGAATCTTTTCAATTCTGAAGATTGTATATAAAACAAACTAATCGCAGCTAATCTAATCACAGCTTCTCAGAACAGAGATGAGCTGAAATCCTTGCAAAAATGTTATAAATGCTGATGTACAGAGCAAAATTAACATCCAAAGACGACCTAGCAGTTATGTAGGAAGGCAGCAGAGTGAACAACACATTTGTTTGAGATACATCCAGAAACAATGAAAGGGAACTGAACAAGCAGCATAGCAGAATTCAGCAACCCTTATGTGAAGGCAATATGTTAATCAAAACAGACATAGCAGAGTCTGCACTTTCACTGACAGCTCTGTCCTCTTAGTCTACTGTTCTTTCAAAGCAGGTAATATGTTCTGTGGCTTCTCAAATCCCAACAGACTCTCCATACCCTACAACCCTTGCAACTTATAACTTCAAATATGGCAGAATCATGTATTGCAGTTGATTTCCTTATGTCAACAGTTTTCATAACACGAATAATCTTCCAAGAAGCTTTTAATACAGTAATAGTACAGTGATACTAAGTAACAAAGAAAAACCAAAAAAACCAACAAAAGAATTCTATATATAAAAGTTAAGTGATAGTTTCATTTATGTAAAATACTTTGAGGCGAAGAAAATGTGCTTAGGTGAGGGAATCAATGCCATCTGTGCCTCCAACAGCTCTTGGCTGACAACCTATCTCCTCCACTCCCTGGAAGCTGTGATCAAACTGAACCAAGTAAATGGGTCTGCAAAAGAAAAAGCAGGCTCACTGCAAGATGAAGACTAGACAGGGTACAGTTTTATCTTCTCTGGTGAGTCTACAAACACACAGACCAGGAGCTTTCACTATGCCTTTTCCAAGCAAAAGAGAATATAATAGTCTGTAGATCTGAATTATCCATGTTTTCAATGCAGAAAAAGAATGAAAGCTGAAGTCTGGGTCTTTTCAGTATCAAGATTATACACAGACTCAGAAGTCCTACTCTTAACTACAAGAATAGCTACTACTGTAATTCAGCTAAAATGAATCTTGAGTTCAAGCTGTATCTATGACAAATGACAAGATTTAATTTTTCCTCTAAAGCTCTTAACTTGCAACACTGATGTTCTAATCCTGCAGAATCATCCATGCTTAGCTTTAAATCCAGGAGTCTACTCACTGATGCATTTGTTTATTAATTCAAAAAGTTTGCAAATTGGTCTGTAAGTGCTGCATTAGCAGTTCTTTCCATCCATTACAACTTTTTGTCTAATCCTTTGTCTCAGACTGATCCACAGCTTTGCGACTTATCCTGGGAAATGTCCTTCTTGGAGATTACTCATAAGTTCTCAGAAGAAATACAAGATTGCAGTATCAATGGAATTACTCTTTCAATCTATTTCAGGAGCTGACACCTAGAAAGAAATTTCACGCATTCTTAAAAGAAGCGTAGGATAAATGGCATCTGTTATACAGCACAGGCTCCTGCTATATTCATACACCTGGGAGGTGCTGAGAGGTGAAAGAAATAATCCTGTTTGACTGCAATTATCTAACTGTAGTGCCTAAATTACCATACAAGCCCCTCAAGACTAAGTCCCTGTACAGATAGTGAATAGAACCTCCACAGAGCAACACTGAACACCTCAACCAGAGCATCACCACTATGCTCTGTGTGCCCAGAAATTATGCTTTTCGCACACAGCACCTAAACTACACAGCTAAAACATGCTGTGAGAGCACTGCTCTATTCCACATCTCTTAGAACTAAGATTTCATTGTGTTCTGCTGAATTACTGGGAGGAAAAAAAAAAAGTCAGCAGCATACTAACACTTTGCTTGGGACATGGCCACATCCCAGTTAAGTCCCCCGGAACCAATTTTCTCTTTCACTACAAACACTTCTGGAGCTAACATTTCTATACACAATTTTTGCCATTTCCTTCTCCTCTCTATCAAGGCCTATGAGACATCCCAGCAAACTATTTATTCCACTCCATTTATTCATTTTCTTGATCCTTCAAAGAATTAAAAAAAAAAAAAACCCACAAAGAATTAGCCTACTCTACCCACCCCCCAAATCTGATGTGCAGAAAAATCTGAAGCACATAACCAAAACAACAGAAGTATCAGAGAAACTAGAGTCTGTTCTCCAAGGAGGTAGTTTGACCCAATACAACTCTCCTTTTCCAAGCTAGTAAACCGTGTGGAGAACACAGTAACACCAGCAGGTATCTTAAATGACTAAGACTGTGTGATTAGAGACTTGCACCATGAGAAATCATGTACAAGGTATGAATAAATCTGTATGTCTTGGGTCTTCTTTCTGTCATTTTGTAGCACTACCTAGGCACCTGTCTGCAAATAGTACATTCAACTATGTGAGTAGCAGTACTATTGACACCTGCCTTTCACACAATTCTACACTGACTCTATTTAATACTCTGCGTAGGGCATATAAGGGTCACAGCTATTGCAGAGAGTACTGTCGAGGGTTACCTCAAAACCACAACTGTCATACTCCTAACTTCAGAACACAGAATTAATGTAGGAAATTATTTTATTTAATTTCCTGGTGCAGTCTAAAAAAAGGATGATATCGGGGGCCATGTTTCTTATGCTATGATTTAGTCTTTATTTTTCTATTTCCAATTCTGATGTATACAAGTTAATAGAAGTGGCAGACAAACTGCAAATTTACACTTTGAGAGTTTATTGCTCACTTATACCACGAACAAAAGAGTGTCAATCCATTTCAACCACTCTGGTTTTCAGTACCTGAGTGGTTACAAATAAGTTTTAGCCAACATGAAAAAGCAGAAATTTGGCACTAGGTCACCATGTTTTTTAAAACCTGTTTTTGCCCCCACAAAGTGCAGGGATCACCTCAACAGTTAGCATTCCTCTCTAAAAAAATAATTTTGTGTCTATTTGGTACTATATATCTGTCATATTATTCCTAAAACTATCAAGTCAAACTTACAGGCATGAGTGATCTCCTTTCTAGAGCATAAAATGCATGGAAATGATACTTGGAGCCGGGTTGGGGGGTTTTTTTGGTCGTTTTTAAAACAGTTGAATGAAAAACTCCTGAAACCAGTAGATTATCTCAAAAACATTGATAAGAATGGCACACGAAGTCACGACACAGTACATGTAGTCTCAGAACAAAATATTTCAAATAAATGCTGGTAGACTCACAGCTGCAAGATTGATGAGCAAACAATAGCACTTTCTAGGGAAGCTCATTTGCACACAGAACTTTATCATTTGCACAGAAATATTTAATCACATTAAAAAATTAATTTTAAATCCCTTTTTCAGATTATACTGATTTTTCATCTGCTTATTGTAAAATAATGTAGGGACACTACATAGTATCAGTTTGCCCTGAGGCAGCATCTTTCACTTCACTAGTAAAGTATTCCACTTATATTTGTGGAGAACAGTGAGAAAACCAGGTAAGCATTGCAAGTACTACATGCATTTTATGGAAGAATAATTTGAGTGTAAGCCATTGAGCGGCAGGTGTAAGGTCACTGCAAATGAGCAAAACTGGGGGTATGTACCATCCAGTATTTAACCTTTTTCTAAATGCAGACTTGCACTGATTCTTCAGAATGGCTATCAAATTGTTTTATTCATTTTTTCTCTTAGTTTAAGAACCGGTATTTGTAAACTTAATAGCTGAATATTATTAAAGAAAATACCATATGGGGCATGCACTGTACATAGGTTATAAGAGACAAGACTGTTTTTCTGACACACTCTACCTGTAATCAGTCTAGAGTCTTAACACTGGGAAACTTTCCTTTTGTAGAAACTATGGGAAAACTAGCGGATGAAC
>VZRN01005750.1:353890-371545 GCA_013397935.1 Dasyornis broadbenti | reverse complement strand
AGAAAGAAAGAAAGAAAGAGAGGTGAACAGAGGGAGGGAAAAGAACAGAAAGGGGAGGAAAGAAATTTTAAAAAGAAAGTAAGAAAAGAGGAGGGAGGAAAGAAATGAGGAGGAAAGAAAGAATAAAAAGAGTGAGGGGAAAGCAATCCTCACACTAGGAAAAACAGGACAGCGGAGGAGAAAAAACACACAAATGGTTTTTACACATTACACATGTGGAACAAGAAAGGATGTGATAATTTTCACTATTTCACAACTATGATTTTGATATGCAGAAATAAAAAGCATGTTTATTTTCCTAAACAATCAGGGCCCATTATTTTTTTCTACACTATTAAGGCTCCCAAAGGGTCAGAACCCGTACATGATAAAATGGCTTCCTTCAGAGCTCTGTCCACTTTGAGTGTTTCATACTGGACATGGTATTTGAAATAACCTGCCATCACAGCAGACACACTTTTTCCTACATAAAACTTGCTGCACTGTCATGGTGAAAGACACGACCATTGTTACACTGTCCTGAAGAAGAAAAAAGTAAGCACAGTATATAAGGTAGGACTTTCCCAAGCACATCATGGCCCCCACGGTGGTGGGGCAGCAATAAAAGTTTCCCATTCTCTGCCCTCCACATTCATGGGGACTTTAAACTCCCCTACAGTTGCTGTCACACATTCTTACAACCCTAACCCCTTTTCTACACCCCACAGACATTTATTTTCCTCATAAGCTGGATCACAATCCAGATCCTCTGCTCAGACATGTCCATCCACACCAGCCTGTTCCCATACCACTCACTCCTAGCTTTAGTCTTTGATTTCATGTTAAAAAAAGTACAGGTAGGTGCTGATGATGCCTAAAGCAGGGTTACCTGAAAGAGAGGCCAAGACAAAGTTAGGAGAATAAAAAGCGTACAAATTTATTAAAGGCCTTTAAGGTACATTCAAGGCAAACAAAGCCCCCTTGTGAGGCTACACCCAAAAACAGACACCAGGTCACAGGCTTTTCACTTTTCACAAGTTCTGTCTTATTAGCTTATCGGGCCTTAATTCTCCAATCACACCCTTAGGCAACGATGTCAACAACCCCAAGCCTGCTCCCCTCAATTCACAGCTGTTTACATATTTTTGGGGCTCTGAGGCAGCGAGAGTGTCCTTGGATCTCCACTCAGAGGAGATTGTTTTGGCTAAAGTTGCTCGGAACAGAGGTTTAGGCATGTTATATGAAGCCTAGAACTACACGTCAAACCTACAGATACATGAAGAATAGAGGCTAGAAATTCTTACGGCATCACGGATAGCAGTAGCTTATCAAGCAACACAAGTAACACAGAAGCATGCTAATTGCTCAGTCACAGAAAACCATCTGTTTGGAGGCATTTTTCCTACCTGTTGCCCAGGAAGCCTTTTTTTCTAGGCAGGTAGGAAGAGCCACTGTGGATCACTGAAGTACTTTCTATCTTTAGTAGGCAACCATAGCGTGTATGTGAATTCCTAAGATCTAAAGTGCTACTTAAAGGGAAAAGAATTAGTCAGAAAGAAAACAATCAAACAACAAAACACCCAAATGTCAGAAGAAAACATGCTGTAGGGAAAAAGATTAAATCAGAAGAACAAAAAATAAAATTAAGGAAGAGTATGGGATGATGTGAGGTACAGGAAGTGAGGAGAACCCTGCAGAGACAATGGCAACTACACTTGTTTATTCTTACATCATTTCTATAATTTTAAATCCATAACTTACTTCACAGGAGTATTAATGCTTTGAAATGAATTTATACCATATGCTTCCAAAGGTAGTTTTACTTAATTGCCTTGGACTTGCAACATGCAACTACGCACTCAACATGGGACTTTGAAAGAAATAGGAATGCATTGCCCATTGTGAGACTAAAGGTACAATTTTAATCCATGAAATTGACACAGACATTCTATTAAGAGTGAAAGACAGAAACTGTCATTTTCAAAAAGTTTTCTACGGGCTTTATCTGAACCCAGGAAAAAAAAAAATCATTCTCTGAAAACAGGCAAATCTGAACTCTCTGCCTTTCAAATTGATGAATCTGATATGAAAACGTACCTTACCAGAGATATAGCAATGGAAGTTACAGAAAGGTAAGTTATTTAAGAAGACATCACAGAAGCAGAGACTTTCACATGTCACAAGGGTTTCTGCTGAGGGGAGTTTAGTTCCTGAGGACTGTAATGACGTCTACTATTCTGTATGGAATGACAGCCTGAAGTTGCTGTGCAAGCCGGAAATGAAGGTGCTAGTTTGAAGAGAGCTGTCCCCTGTGACATTCTCATAGGTGAAACATGAAATTTTATACAGAAGAAAATGACAGCTCCTTAGAAAACCATAAGAGTTAAGTCTCAGTGGTTAACTGAAACAATGGAACTTCACAAGTTTCAGTGCAATGGATATCTGCCTTAGTTAACTCCACAGGCAACACCAAGCTGTTAGGTGTTGCCAACATTCTGGTCTTGGTAAATGGAATGAAATGGCAGCAAAAAATGGTATGGAAAGGGTGGGAATAAAGATGGGCAATTGGGTGAAGCCAGGTAGAAAGTTGCCTGCTTAAACCGTTCCACTGGTACCAAACAGGGATCTGGCAACAATTTTTTGTGAAAGATCTGGAGTGAATCAGAACTTGAGCGAGGCCATCCTGCCAGAAAACAGTCAGACTTCACTCTGGGAAATAAAAACATCATCTGGTCAATATAGGAAACAATCATCTTCCTGCAGCTGCTGCTGGTACAGTGTTAGCTAGAACACACCAGTTTTGGTTAGCGTACATCAAGAAAGATATTCTGGAGAAGGTCCAGTCAAGAAGAATGAGCATAACCATGAGATTCAGAAAACATGATGTAAGAGGAAAGACTGAGAAAACAGTATCGGTGAAAGGCGTGTTGAAAAGAGAGATATCTACAAGGAGACAAGATAATTTTTGGGAAGTATTTGTGTCAAAGTTTGAGGAACTATTTCAGAAGCCACAAAAATAAAGTCAAGTACAATTACCAGAGGTAGAGGAATAAATTGTAACAGGAAGTAATGCACTTGGATTGCAATCAAGCGTAAGTAAGCACTAAAGCAGGCATGCCTGCCTGTGGAAGTCACTGGATCTCCCCTCCTGTCTCCTCTGGAGAATGACAGGATTTAGGCTATGCCAGCTAAAGCTGATTCTGTCTTAAGAAATAATCAAACATCTCAAGGTCCTTTTAGATCCCTTTTTCCCCAGTCATACACTTCTTACAGAAGGTCTTGATCTTCCCAGAAAATGTAACAGAGGTAAAGACACTTGAATAATTTCTACAGAACTTAATGCCACAGTAGCGAGGTTTGATTTTTCTCTATTTCTAAAAATGACAACTCACATGCCAATCTGATTTAGTACAAGTAAAGATGACATTACAAGTATTTAACTGATCACTAAGGCCTTTTCTGCAGGAAGAAAACACTGCATTTACTTTTCAGTTTCACACTGAATGAAGATTTTCTAATAATTGCTTCTGTGGACATAGTAAGTGTTCAGTAAACACACGGGAACATTTTCCAGGTTTTGTAATTCTGAAAATATGCTATAAACTAACACCTTTGGGTTTGCAGTCCTTTCCTGCGTAAACACTTGATCATCAAGTTCTAGAACCAAAGCTGCTCCTGACTTCAAATTTGGCCTTTGGATTACAAACCAGTATAACTTCTAAAACCTGTCTTTCCTAACTCTGCATCCTTATGTCTTTGACTAGCATGATAGTTTTCAAAGAATTTTCTACATGTGATATATTCTTCAATAAGTCTGGCAAAAATATCCATGTTTTTCTCAAGAGCAACATTATCCAAAAGCTCTCTAGACATAAAATTTGAAAGAAGCATGGTTGGCTTTTTTCTGTTGCTTTGAAAACCACAGTATCATGAACTTTGTAACAGTTTCTTTGCTAGAGAACAGCTTTCTTTGCTAAAGAACAGATTTCTGAATCATATTTCTACACTGACACAGAGAGAAAAAGATAAATGTGAGATCAGCTTTACAAAAACAGGTCAAATTACTATCTGTAATTTCAGATATAAATATACAAATTCACTGAGTTTGCAAAACCAAGTATAAAGAACGGACTCACACTTTCAAGATATTTATTAAGTACTGCTTCTGGTCTGGCTGGAAATACTTTAAAAAAAATCAATTTATTGTATTAAATTGCTTCCAGGCACAGCTAAGAAGCACAGTTATTTTTAAAATTAAAATAGCAGCAGATATGTTTTCTTAATGTAGGTTTGGTTCAGATCCTATTCAAGCTTGCAATTTTATCTACATACTACCACTTTTCCCTTTGTAAGGTTTTCTGGTCTGCCATGAAAGGAGTCATCATTAACCACCACCATGACTACAATTTTTAAAATATTTTTTCATGTTTAAGCTCATCCTTCCATTACCAGATTCCTAGGGTACCATAAATTATTTTAATTTCCTACTCCCCAATACAGGAAATTCTTATACGAACACTACTCTCTGGTTTCCCTGTCATAGTCTCCTCCCCCTTTTTCTTTTGAACTTGATGAAAGAAATGTTACACATCTACTCAAAAGGAGCATGATTTGTATTTCTCCACAGGAAGTTGTAAGATTTAAAAGAGTAATTACAGATAGATGCTACAAGATTCTTGGTATTTTCAGCTTACAGAGTATTCAAAAAGCTTTGACAGGTCTTTAGAATCTTCACAAAACTCACATTTTGTCCATTACCTTTTTTATTGTATGGAAAAGCTCCCTTGTTTTATTAAGACATTTAATTTCAAAGATCATTTATTCTTACCTACAAAGCAATGAAAAACTCAATGGACTCCTAAAATGCAGTTTAAGCAACAACTGCTGAAGATGCTACCATTCTAACACAAAGAAAAATTGCTAAGATGATTTGTAGTGAGATTCTGACAACTTATCAAACACTTGTTTGCAGACTAAACTTTTGAGGAGGGTGAGAATTTTCTTATTTTATCTGCACAGGTTCAGCTTTACTCTGCAGAATCCAAATCTTAGAGAACCATCAATTATAACAATATTGTGATAGTCTCTATAAAATTTCTAGCCCATACAATTAAGTTAGTATTTTTGCATATCCCATTTTCTGTCTCCAGGAATAGAGTCCCATGGCAATTAAAGCTGCTCTGACAGGGCTGCTATGTGCTCCCCCCCTCCCAGCTATTCATCGTCTCTTCCTCACACCAGTGCTGTGGTGATCCTGGGATTGGAGGTAAGTCATTCCAGGGAGCCTAGCCAGCACTGGGTTGGATTCTGCACTGTTAATTTTTGTCCAGTCAGCCCTCTGATACACAGTTTCTATAGTTTTTAATTTCTTGATAATTATATGACAGAGCAGCACACATCAAGAGGATATTTTATTTTTAAAAATGCTCCTCTAGTTTGCCAGCAAAACGTGAAAACCAACACATATTTAGAATTAGAACAGAATTGTTATTGGCTGAAATAAAAGAGTACATATGATACTATATTTGGGTTCTCCATCTGCAACCTTCACTTACCTATTTACTCTTTTGGATTTTTAAGAAGGGATAAATTTTATTATATACAGAAACATTGCTGCAACACTACTAGCGCTAGTATTATTGTTGGTTTTTTTCTGTAACACAATTCTGCTGTGTCAATTTTCTAAACTAGAAAAAAAGACAGCAAAACCACTTGTTAACTTACCTCCCAGACTACATGCTTTCTCATTTTAAGCACAAAAAGCTCAGCATTCTCTTTACATTCTATAATTTCTTCTTAAATTTTACCATGATGAACAACACAGAAAATTCTATACGCTGTTGAGGCATCTTAAGCTTTCAAGCTTACTGTCAAGTAACACCATTTTTCTTGGGTTTTTTTCCCATTTTCTCATTTTCAGGCCTTGCTTTATTCAACAATTCATTTGATCACTCATAGGAGCAATTTCTCATGCACATCCAGGCAAACTGAATTAATGTTTCTAGAATAGTCCTTCTTGGCCTTTTTCTTCCAGAGACATCTTATTCTTATCCAATCAGACCTGTGTTTGTTCTACTTCCAAAGAGAAAAAGAACTAACATGAGAGGTTCTGCAATACCTTCATCTGATCTAAGGTGGGCAGAACTGCTGTGTCTCAGACCTCCTGTCCCTCAATCTGCAAACCCCTCTGCCAGCAGTGGCTGTCCCACAGACAACTGCAGTTTTATCGTGCCACTCTCACATGGACCTACTGTTCCAGTGTCAGATTATGATTTCTTTATATATACATGAAGAGCTGGAGAGGGGGAAGGAGGTAACTTCTTTTACTGGTGCCTTGCCATGTTCAAAAGAAAAAGTAGAATTACAGCTTGTTAAGGGCCTTAAAGTGAAAGATTAATGTCTTACAAATTAAAAGGAGCAATGTTAAGATCTTGCTGTGGAACACTGATCCAACACCTGAGGTGTGCAGTTAACCTGTTCCTAGGATTTCTCTGGGCAGGTTATCTCTACCCCTGAACTTTGTTCTTCAAACAAATCTTTTGTGTCTCCTCTACAGCCAGGTTAGAGATACGGCATCTGTCTATTCTGTTGTAGACGTGGAAGAAAGCAATCTCCTCCATTTGTGCAGCAGCCTATCGCTCTCTTTAGTCTGCTTTGGTAGAGCTCTGTGATTCTTCTTTTAGATTTACATACAATAATTTTTTTCCTCTTACAATTCTTTAAACTTAGGAGAGTGTTTCTGACTAGTAGAAATCAAGTTTGTTATTTTCAACCAGAACTTTTATACTTAAAGCCACAAGAATAAAATTCTTCCTGTCTTTTGTGGTATATTATCTGTCCTCTATCTACACAATAATTGAATATGTGACTATGTTATTACTCTGATAAGGAATTAATCCATTGATATTTTAATTTATGATTCAACTAGACAATTGTGTATATTGTTTTAAAAAGTAAGACTTCAGAATTTTGTAACTCTTACAGAATTTATCTTTTCTTTATATAACCAGTCAAGTCATTCTTATAAATACAATACCATGGGAAAAAAATAATATAAAGATGCTAAACTTGGAAAAGCAAAGAAAATCATTTACAGAAACTACTTCACCTTGAAATAATACTTGCCAGATGAACGGCTAAATGAACACCCTAGAGTGGTTCTATTGAAGATAACTGGCAAGTGATGAAATCAAGTAACCTGCAGTTACAGAATTAAGTGTTTATGCTGTTCATATAAAAGGAAGTGTCCAACAAAGCAATTACAAGACAGAAATCTAAGTTCAGAAAAGGTTTCATAGGCATGACAATACACACATGGCCATATTTTTGTTCAAGAAAGAATATTGAACCTTTTTCTTCCTGTCTTAACAAATTACATCTGAATAGAAATTTCAATTCCAAAAGGTATGCTAGATGTGTCTCCCATGTGAAATCAATGGATCACTCAGGGATAAAACACCAGACTGGGGAATCCGATCTAATTTCCTGATTCAGCTACCTGCACTTTAAAACCAAACTCTGGCAAACTGTGATCCCCAGCAGTTCCCCATTAATTTCACTTTGCTGTTCCTGCAAATTGTACCCAGACATAGCATCTTCCTGTTGCTTCAGCAAAATCACTACAGTGGAGGAAAAAAATGCTTTATCTCTTATGCTAATTCTCTGTCCATGTATTCTTTCACTTTTTTCTCTATGACTGCTTTCCAGCAGAGCCAGCTTGCTGATTTGACTAAATAATCTAAGAGCTTCAGGTGTCTGTGAAACTATGCCCTGACAACCACACAAACTTGAGAAGATGTCAGTGAACTCTGCTCTAAACTCAGAGGGACAGGCACATGAAACCACGCTCATTCTTCAAATACCTTCTACAGAACCGGTAATATTGTGATACCCTTCCTCTCCCTCAGCTGTTGTGTATCACTCCTCTTCACCATCACAGTCAGTCATGAGTTACAGCAAAACCAGAAAGTGTCAATATACATGAGGGCTAATTAAACCAGCACAGAGGAGTATGTCCCCTTTTGCTTCATGAAGCAGCACACACTACTGATACCTGTGCACAACAGCTCAGGGAGATACACACAGACTGATCTAACATCAGCTCAGATAGGTGGAACTGTCTGCAGGACACTCACACTGATCTTCAGCCAGCTTTACAAACCTCTCGAGATTAGGTCTACCACCCTGTGAGCCAGCTAAGCCTGGGGTTGGTGGAATACATCAGCTTAGGGCCATCACAATAACAGTGCACTACTCTGTGAAATGTATTTCTGTTGTGATGTCTTATTCTCACTGATACTACAATGCAGATTTGTTTGTGTTCTTAAATGAAAGATTTTGTCCACTGCCATCTTAAAGACAAAGTCGCAGTTTGTAGCTAAGGGATCACCTTTTGACTTTTTGAAAAGTGTACTTTATGGCCTGGGAAGTCATGTACAGACATTTTTAGTTTTAAACAAAGATCACCAGTTGGCATCACTTGGAAGAGGATGTGGAAGTCCTTTCCCAAGCTGGCCAAGGAGGACAAACAGATGTCAAGAGAAAAAGATTGGGTGTGAGTCAAGTCTGTGGAAAACATCACCAAGTGAATATCAGTGTATGGCAAAGGCCCAGAAAAAAATGAATGCAAAAAGGTGGTAAGGGACATTTCACTACTTATACGTTTACACAAAACCAGAAGAAAAGACAATAATTTAAGTAAAATCCTTGTTTGTCCCAAATGATTACTAGCAATGCTGTAGCAGTCTGCAGTAGAGTAACAACTAAAAGCAGGATTAACAAACAATGCATCTTCTTTCAGTGCAACAAAATCCTGTCGTTCCTTTTCTTTGAAGCGTTAACTACTTTGTAGTCACTGGATTAGAAGACTTGAGTGCTTGCATGCTTTCCAGACATGCTGAGCCTGATGACAACTTCCTTTATAAAGCAACAGCCTCACAATGAATAAACAAACTTAAATAGCAAACCATTCTTTGCACAGAGAACACAGTGACAGATGCTATAAATTAGATGAAATACTGTAAGTAGCATTTCTTCCTTCTGAGTAACTACACAAAGCAACAGAGAACAACTATAGAAAGAATTATTAATTTAAAAAAAAGAAAGTTTCCTTAACATTTTTTCCTTTTTCTGCAATGTTAAAAAAATAAATACAAAGAGGCCTTTAAAATAAAATCTCTCAATCAGAAGTATGATTAAAAGCTTGAAATGCTGACTGCTTCTAAAACACATTTTTACTGAATACAAAATGTGAATTTAAGACTGAAAATAAGCCATGCAAAGGATCCCACAAGTCTTCTATACAGAAGATTCTCGCAGCTATCAAACAAAACTCAGTATTTATTTCCTTTCTTTCCTTTTACACTTCCTTCTCACTGGTTGGTGGACTGTCAGTTTCCTAATTAGTGGTCAAACATATTTCCATGCCAATGACAGTTCTTAAAGCTATTCACACCTTTGACAAAGTGCAGTGAGTTTAGAAAAAAAGATCAGCTTTTCTGCAAACAACTGAAAACTTGCTAAACAGGATTAATTTGCCTCATCTCTCATCTGGTCCTTTTCTTCCAGCATCTTGCATTTCTATGTTGTTTACAGCAACAAAGAGATTAAGGAAAAAAGTGCAATTCCATTATAAATGCTTAATTTAATCGAGACAGTCAAGGGAAGAAAAACACTCAGAGTCAACTCTTGACCCAATGATAAACTTCATCACTAAACTGTTTAACAACTTAATTAATGCTAGAAAAGGTTTGATTAAGATTTGACCTAAAAATAGTTAATATGTCAATGTCATTTATCAAAAGCTATCTGAAAACTTCTCAGAAGATATACTGACTTTTATCAGATGACCTGTGTACAATTTCCAGAGCTGAATCTCTTTTATTAAAGTCAGGATGGAGCTATAGCTAAATCTTATGCAACTTTCAAGATTCAAGTATTTTACAACCTTTTGTAGTTAGGCATTTAAAGGCATTCATAAGTAATCTGTACTTGTATTAATTTCTCCAGAAACATTGTACTCTCAGAAACTAGAGGGTTTTTTCCTTTATAAAGTTAGGTAAAAGTTCATAAACTTCAGGGCTTTCAAAATCATAGCCATGAGTTACCATTATGTTTTCATTCCCAGACATTCTGTTTACAGAGTTATTATTTATTTTAAACACTGCATTCTGCATACTTCTCTAGTCATGTGAGCATTAACTTCCAGTTGATTAAACGCCCTTTCCTATTTAATGGCAAGAGGGCAAAAGTCTGTAAGCCGAATCCACTGTGCATCACCATTGCCAACAAATGACCACCTCGTTGCTGTTGCCTCTCACTTGGCCATATTCTAAAAGTGAACACTGAAAAGGCTGAAATAGCAGTTTCAAAAATATACTTCTAAATGAAATGTAGATTAACAAAGACTCTGTTTAGCATTAAGCAAATCTAATTAAACAGAAGAATACCCCTTAACAACAAAAGTACGCAAGTATTTATTACTGTGATTATGGGCTCTCAACCACTGTGCTGCTTATTCAGCGAAGAAAATGGAGTCTCAAATTTCATGCCTATCGAAGTAGAGAGAATCCACAGTTTCTACAGGTGACTAAGTCGATTATCACGAGCCTGTTTATGGGGTAGCTTTAGAAAAAACAAAAAACAGAATGGATAAACCCTAAATACGCTTTAATGACAATTTATTACTTTATACTGCCTCCGAGAAGGTAAAAACTTGACGTGTCTCCTGACAGCATACACAAGAGGACAGGGCAGAACCACTGCCTACAAAAGAAGACGGAGGTACAATGCCACCCTCCCAGCGCTTTTTCGGCCCGTTTTCCCGGCTCCAGGCGCTCCAGGCAGCTTCGCGCCCGGCCAGGAGCTCGAACCCCTCCGGCCCCCGGGAAGCCGTGGGGAGGCTCTGGGAGGGCAGGGAGAGTCTGGCCGTGGCAGATGCACAAGCATCGGTGTTCCCGGGCTGCGGCGGGGGGCAAGGGAAGGAAGGACGGAAGAAAGCGAAGAAGCTCACGGGACACAGCGCACACCTCCCTCCCGCTGCGTTCGTAAAACAGCTCGAGCTTGTCAGGGTAAAGGTTATAAAGCGGGGACGGGGACAGACAATCCGGCATCTCCTCTCACAACCGTCAGAGGACGACCGTCATCCTCCCTGCAGCCCCAGGGGAGGCTCCCCAGCCTCCCCCCGCCCGGCCGCCCGGCCGGGACATCCCCGGAGCCCGGGACCCCGCAGGAGGGGCAGAGCAGCGGGGCAGCCTCTTCAAAGGGAGCAATAAAGGCACTAGGAAAAATAAACGCGATGGGAACTGACCCCAAATCCGCGAGCTGTAACATGCCCGCCTCCTGCTCTCGCCCCGGAAAGCTCCCAGACCTCTAGCTTTCTGCTGACCCTCTCCCTTCATAGTAAGGCAACAAATGGCAAGACCTCGGACCCCGGAGCTGAATAACAGGAAATATAGGCATCTGTCACCTCCCGGGGAGAGCTAAATGGATTAGCGAAAGCAACAAAGGGAAGAAAAGCTCTTTCAAACGTGCAATTGATTAACAAGTCCCCTCTAATCTGCAGCATCACTGCTTTTCCTTAAAGACATCATCGGTCTCCTCCAGCACGTCGGTGCAATTAAGTTAAAGCTAGGAAAGGCGGGGGGGAAGGCACTGCTAACCCGCCAAACTCCCGCGCTGCCCGATGAGAACAGAACGGGAAGGGTTACAAACCTGGTATGGAAATGGTGCAGCCTTGTCATCTGCTCCTTCAGTCCCTGGGCAAAGAATCCCGGGAAGGACTTTGTGAGTAAGGTTTATCTGCTGCAGAGGGGGAGAGGGCAATTTTCCAGAGAATGGCTTCATGAAAGATCAAAGAGCTGAATCCGGCAGCTCCTACCTCGACGGTGCATTTCACATCCCAGAGAAAACGAAAACGTTAAGCCTCCCCTTTCCTGCTTTGAAAGAGCCACACAACTCAGGCGTGAGTGGAGGAGGGAAAAAATTAAAAAAAAAAATTAAAAAATAAAAAAAATAAAAAAAAAAGCAAAACAAAAAAGTTTATGCGGCTTCCTTTACAGGAACTGTGTCTTACTCCATCGTGGCTCTCCAACGCCACACGTTCCCTAAGATCCCTGTAAATCACGGCGCTACCCTCGGAGATGCCGGACAAACTGGCATCTGTTCAGCAGCCGCACCGCTGCTGCCGCCGCGCAAGGTCAGATGTTAATAGCGACAGTTTATTCAGCCCCAAAAACAATCGCGGAGCTCACTGAACCGCGCGTCCTAGTGTTTCCTGAGCCCAAAGTCTGACCTCGTCTCTGACGGTCGGCCAGGTACACAGAGAAAATGGGACCCTCTAGAGCCCAAAAACACACAGAAAGAAACCCCGCCGAGCTTCCATGAGCTGCAAGCACGGCGGCTGCCCCCTCGCCCACTCAACTTTAATCCCCTCTTGGTTCCCGCTGCGATTCTGGCAACACTCAACGTCCCAAATAATAACACATTATTATAACCATTCCGAGAAGAGAGCTAGAGGGCGGGCAGAGTGAAGGAGGAGGCTCCACTCATTGCTATCCACCCTCGGCAATAACAAAACCCTGAACTTTTCCTTTGTTTTCTCCTTCTTTCCGCCTCCACCCTGCCCCCCCCTCAGCGACCACTTCGGAGCGCTGAATCGTCCGGAAAAAGGCACGAAGCGCCTGCCGCCCCAGTGGGGTAGGGGCGCCGGGATGCGCTCGGGTAAAAGTATTAGCTGCCCTCGTCTCCTGCCAACCCCCGCCCCCTCGTAAAGAACAAAACATCAGGTTTCCATTGTGCCAAAAAGAACCGAAAAAAATATAAATAAAAGGAGACAAAAAGGATGGCGGAAAGAGAGAAAGGAAGAAAGAAGAGAAGATTGCGGGTGTGGGGAGGAAGAAAATTAAAAGAAAAATATAAGAAAGAAAAAGTAACCAACATGAACCACCACCTGGGGATGCTGCTGGTTCCGCCGGTCCCAAATGGATACGCGCAATTCTCTTAGGAACAGAAGCAGCTTTCTCTGCCTCCCCTCTCCCCACAAACCCCTGCTCGAAGAGCAGAAGCATCCTCCCCTCCAGCCGGGGTCCTGCTCCTTACCTGCGGCGCGGAGGCGAAGGAGCGCGGCGGCCGCCAGCAGGAGCAGGAGGCGGCCCGCCACCCCCCGCCGTCCCACCGCCGCGGGGTCCATGCTGTCCGCCAGCCGCCGCGGCACAGATCCTGCAGGGACCCCGCAGGGAACAGCTCCTGCGGGCGGAGAGGGGTCCGGTGGCGCTGCCGCGAACTTGTCCCGGGCACCGCCGCCCCGGCCCTGCGCTCCCGCTAACGGACCGTCCCCGACTGGGGGCGGAGGAAAGCCGCGCTCCTTTCCCCTCCTCCTCCTCCGCCTCCTCCTCCTCCTTCCCCAGCATCCGAACGTCACCCGGGACAAACCCGACACAGGGGAGGGGAGCAGCGCCGAGGGGCGGACGGGACAAGCACGGTCCCTGCGCTGCGGCACCCTCTGCCGGGACAGCCTACGGCCCCGGTCCCGGGCGAGTCCCCACACACTTTTCCCACCGCACTCGACGACCACCAGGAGCCAGCAGGGCTTGGGCCCCCTCTGAAAGGCGAGTTCTGCTCCCAGAAGGACTCCCACAAAAATCCCCAATAAAACAAAAAAAAAGCGGCCGAAGGGCACATCGGCCAAAACCGCTACGGCTTTTCCCCTTTGCCTGCTTCCTTCTCGCTGCACAATTGAAGAGTTTTTGCATCCCTGTAGCGTTAAAACCAGTTGATTGAACACCGTTTCTCCTGCCCCCAAAACGCCCAGGGGCCTCAGCCCCGCAGCACCTACTCCGAGAGGCAAGAACCACCATGACTGGGATCTTCTTTGCACTCCACCAGCTCTCTCATCATCGGGTGCCAAAAGTAAAATTTGCTTTCTATCTTCAACAAGCAGAAAATTACTCTGCTCCCAGTAAAGTTTCAAAATATTTCCAAGTTATTTACTACTAGAAATAAGGGCGTTCTGACCGGAATTTAAATAAGCTTTTCAAAGTAATTTTTTGGGGGGGGCAGGGAAGGAGGAGTCGTCTTGGTTTGGGTTTTCTTTGCAGTTCAAAGAAATCAATATTCTAAGATAAAGCAGAACTGTCAGTTGGCTTCTTTTAACTATTTCATATAAACTCCAAGAATACAGTTCACCCAGTCAAATGCTGTGTTTTTAAAGTTATAATCTAACAGCATTGTCTGATCAATTTAAATTTGATCAGACATCTTCTTCACAAATTTATTTCTATTGTTTTAGATTTTATTTCTAAAGATTTGATGCTGAGTGATGCAGAATACATACAAATCCCTTTAAGTTCTTCCCCAAATCGAGCTCTAAATTCACAGTGATTTTAGTGAAATTAATTTTCCATTAAATTTATTTCTTATTGCAAACAAAGCCAAACGTTAAAAACATATGCGTTCTTCCTCCTTTTGCACCCTGTTTCTTTCCTCTCAAGTTTTCAGTTCCATCTTGAAAATTCTTCTGGCACCTAAGAATGACAAAAGGAGGTCCTGATCCCTCTTTGGCAGGAATGTAGGACTGACTGACTTCAGCCCCTTGCCATCACAACAACACATTTGATAATCTCATTCATATACATATGAAACCTAAGGTAAAAGTAGTGATGATCCTTTTTGTAAGCTCCACTCCTTAGATAAAAGGCTGCTCCAGACTTTGTCTCTTTGATAGTTAGGAATATACTCCTAATTTCCAGACTATGTGTATTCAGATCACTTCATACTCCTTCTCTCTTGTGCCACTACTATCCCTTCACATAAATAGCTTCTCACTTGCCCTTTCTATGGCATAAAATGACAGAATTACACCTCAACCTTTATGCTGTTGCCCTAAAAAACCCTAAATCATTTAATTTCTCCTGAAATGATCAGTTATGTGTTCCCTGATCACCTTAATCCTTTTTCCTGCCACACTGGATATCGTCTCATTCCTCCAAAATTTTGGGAGTCTGATTTAGTCTTTCTGATGATGAGTGGCTTGAGCTTGACATAGTACTGGAGATGCTTCCTCTAGCAGAGCACGTTTAATTTCCTTTCCGTGCTGAAAAGTCTGATACATACCAGTGATTTGCAGCACATTGCCAGTTGTAGGTATACTATGATATGTTAGAAAATCTACTTCCCTCTTTTTTGTTTCTAGTGTTTATTGATAAATAAAATCAGCGTCAAGAAGTGTCCCCAAGAAACTAAAACAGAGACAGTGCTATGAGTATTAAAACAAAGCTTAAGTGGTTAAAAACTGCAGCAGTTACCTGCCTAAAATGTTATATGTTCAAACTCTATGTTCTTCTGAAATTTATGATTGTTCAGCTATGATTGGGTTTTTTGCCTTCCAAACTCAACAGGAAATTTTTAAAAATGTGTAAGTTAGCCTACATTTTGCATAATCCTCCCAAGAAATAATATTTTCACTTTTTCTCTGATGCTTTCAAAGATTTCACAAAATAACTGGATCCAAACACTTTTTGCATCAGGGAATAAATTAGCATTTGATAGAAACTTTGGTTGTGAATCATTTTTCTGACTTAGGAGGGGAAACTGATTGTGTCATGAAGTCTAAATGACTAGGCCAAGTTAGCTATTGAGAATTTAAGTCACCTTCACACCCACAAATTATTTTGTCACTAACCACAAAAACTACTATTACATATTGCAAGTGAAGTCACTACAGTGAAGAAAGCCTAGTACAAACTGTTGCTCTGTATTGTGGAAAAAAATGTACAGCAAAGAAGCATGGAACCAACTGCTTGTTCTAAGCTGGTTCACCCTATTTGTGTAAGTCATTAGAGAGATCACTCGTGTTGTGCAGCATATGGTCCCAAACTGTTTTGTCACTGTTTGAGAAAGAAAAAGCTGTGCACGTATTTGTTTGCATGACCATATGGTATGTGCCTGATAGGAGCAGTTAAGAGCAATGGGCAAAGCTGGAATTCAGCCTGAACTGCCTTGGGAATCCCTGACAAAATTTGGGTGGATTTCCTTTGCCATTTGTGTCTGCTTTCATAATAAAAATAACAAAAGTGACTTTGAAGAAAGCGTAAGATTAAATGTAATTCCAACTTGAAGGTCTTAGTGTTCCTATAAGTATCCTGCAAGCTTTGGTAAGTTTTAATCGGTACACTATCTTTCGTCAAAAAATTAATTCCCCACCTGATCCTCTTATTTTTATGATGAAACTAGCACAGAAAACATTATTATAAACATTACCTGCATGTTTCACTTTTTCAGGATCAACTCTTGGGCTTTCTTCTACAGTATTAAAGGACATCACACAGATTCCCACTGTGGGCCAAAACTCAAAAAAGGATTTGGGCACAAAACATAGGATTCAGACACTCAAGTCCAAATGTGTAACGCAAAAATGCACTTGTTTAGTCTTGAACATTCCTTCTTAGCTGAATCCTGTTAGGTGTAAAGATTCCGTAAGTGATGAGTTTTAGATGTTCAGAACTGTCCCAGCCACAGTAACTGAATGCTCACTTCCACAGAGATCCAGAGACTTCCCTGCCACAATGCTTGAGACTCTTGACAAACCATGCCTGATTCTGACCACCCATACAGTTTTACTCACTGTCTTCTGAAGAGCACGTTTTGGAAGAAAAGTGAGGTGATTGTGCTCAGTGTTATCTATTGGCCCAGCAAATACCAGTTTAACCCAAGGGGAGCTGGGCTCTTATCCTTTCTCAACATCTAGATTCTCAGGGAGTGACTTGGTCACAATGCACTGTGCAGGAGAGTGGGACATGCTCTACTCCGCTTACTGGAGAGTTTGGCATGGAAGTGGGAAGGCACAAGGGGAAGCCCAACGGGGTTGCTCAGACACTGAGCAGAGTGTAGGAATTCTATGAGACTCCTCGTCACCTGAAAAGTGTTACAGTTAGTGGAACACTGAATAAAAACAAAATAGTTTTGGAGCAGCTATTCAAATAAAGAACTGCATGTTCACAGTCTACCTGCACATTTCTGTGACTTATTGTTTTGTTGGTTTTTTTCTTTTTAATGAACCTTGTAAATATTAGAATCAAAAACAAGTTAAAAACACTCATTAGAAAACCTTTTCCTAAAGCAAAAAACCATCAGGTTTTGATCCACACTTTTATACCAGTGTTTCTTATGCTTTAAATATACCTGATTTCGATATATATATATGTGTGTGTGTGTGTGTATTAAAAGAAATATAGTAAATGTATGTGTGTGTGTGTGTGTATTAAAATAAAATAATAAATATTTTGAAGGAAATATTTTACCTCCAGGAAGTAAAACACATTTCTGAATAGGCTTGGGAGCTGTCTCCCTTTTTGCTTTTGTTTCCAGGTCTTTATACACAAACATGTCAAGCAGTACTGCTACAGGAGCCAACCCACCAAAGAATAAACAAATCTGCAAACATTCATACCATCAACACTCTTATTAAAAGAAGATCACCATGGATATTTCTCATGCCTAGAACCACAGGAAACAATAAACAGAGTCTTCCATTTGTTTCTTATGTTAGGATGAAGACAACACTCCCAAAACCAGAGCCAATTGCCCTAACTTGTAAAATCACACTCACCTGATGCTTTGAGCATCCTGAAGTGTCTTCAGACTGATGCACCCTCAATCCTCTCTAGTCACAAAAACTGA
>VZRN01005750.1:309416-353839 GCA_013397935.1 Dasyornis broadbenti | reverse complement strand
GCTGCATCTGTCTTCTCTATCCATTATTCCTACACGTGAAACAATTACAGAATGACTTACTGAAGATAAAAATCTGAATAGAGACTGGGATTTAGGTTTTTGCTGTAAAATTAAACAAGATCATGAGTGTCTGATTTAATTTAGGACTCAATTACTCCTTGAAATTGTTATGATTACACTAAAGAGTGATCTTGGCACTTAGTCTCATACTCAAAAAATTAAACCAAAGTTCTTTTTATCCTGCAGTTTTCATTATCATCTTATTAGTTGTACTGAAATGCTTGTGTATTTATATTAGTTCTTCATGTCAGCCATCCCATGTCACTGGAATGCTACAGTTTTGTGAATAGCATGTGAACAACTAAAACTGTAGCTGTTTAACTTAAGTAAACTGAAACAGTTCTAGCTGTCAGATTGGAGCACCATATTTGACTGACTGCAAAGTGAAAAAAAAAGGGTGTCTATTCATTCTTAACACCCTAAGTTACTTGCAGGGTTCATAAAGAGCTGCAGATGCAGTGCTCAAGCTCACAATACTGGGATACTATGCTAAGTACTGCAGTTTACAGGGCAAGACCGAAAATACAACATTATGTCAATGAGGCAGACACAACCGTGTCAGTGAACCCAACACCATAGATTGGCACACTATGCAGGATAAAAACTTCAAAATGTATCCAATTGCTGTAAGTAATTACAAAGCTATGTAGTGTTTCAGTTTGAAAGATCGTCTGGATGTAAAGGTGTCAAACAAACACTAGACTGAAACAAGAATTTAAAAGACAGTACCCAAGGGGTATTGACGATGGAGAATGTTCTTTTGAGAGCCTTGATGTTCCTGTCAGTTTCTACAAGACAGTTGTGGGGGAAGTTGGAAGAGAGGAAAGAACAAAAGATGAGGAATTTTTAAATTCTTTTTCATTCAGCCAGGTCTGGGTTTGAGAGAGTTTTGTTGTTGGGGGTTTTTTTGTTTTGTTTCTTTTTTTACTCAGTTTTGATGAGGTTTTTCATTATTGTTTTGTTTTTTAAAGGTAGCCTTACCTACAGAATAGGCAGTCTTCAGGATTAGAACATGGAGGTTCAGGCCCAAAACCAGATGGATATACTTGAGAAAGTGGTAACATTTATGAGGAAACCAGAAGTCATCAGCACAATTTTTTTTTTGTTATGCTATAGACATGAAGTTTCTTGCCACTCCTCTGCCTTTGGAGTCCCAGAAAAGCCCCCAAATAGACAACAAACAGCCTAGCAGATGCAAGCTAAATATGCTTCAGTCCTGCAGTAGGGATCAGCCCTGTGGTAAAATAAAAATCTTCGCCTTCCCTCTTCTCCCCCAAACTTGGGGTTACATACTGCATAACACACATAAAGGAGCAAAAACAACCATGGCAAGAACTTCAAAAACAACACAAAAGCAGTAACGGGAATGTGAATACAACTACAATCCATTCAGTGCTGCTGTGTTCTGTGGCATGGAGCAGGGGACTGCTGCTGGCTCTCAGTACACACTCCCCAGGTTTTTCCCTTTGGTCTACAATCCTGGGGAAGACAGTCTGGCATATTTTTCCCTTCTCTTAGCTACAGTGTGGACTCCAAAACATGTGAAAAGGAAACTCAGTATATTAATGAATATTAAAATATTTGGGAAACTCTAAGTTAATAATGTTCTACAGCATTCACAGAACATTATGCTTAAAGAATGGGAAACAGAGAGTGACTTGGGCTCAAAGAGGTATATAAGGGTGAATAAAACTACTTTACACACACAAAACTAGTTAACAGTATAGACAATAAAGACTTCACATTGAAGTACACAAAGGAATATGATTTCTTTGGATTGTACTTTTGAAATATTTTAAAGACAACTTTTCTCCTCAGAGAAATTTGCAAAGCTAGTCACCTGGAACAAAAACAAAAATTGTGTTCTCAACTCCCACATGAATCATTGAGATTCTTTTCTTTTAAAAGCAGTACAGTGCTAACAAGTAAAATTGTTTTAAAATACACTTTTTCATTATATCCAATTACAAGGTTGCATTGTGTCTGAATTATCTATCAAATCAGTTTGATTTTGCAGCGTTACTACCTGCTATATAGTAATTTTTCCTTCTTTTTGTCCGCGCACCAGTCCCATAAATATATACTTTACAAGAGAGATCCACCAAAACAAAACAGAAAAGTGAGATGTTTACTTAAAGAGGCTCTCTACCTCTTCTCATTCCTTTTACTGGAATTGGAGCAATCTGAATAGTTAGTAGCTACACAACTGTAAAAAGGAGTTTGTACCTTTCTTGGCCCTCTTTTAGAACTCCTTTGTTTTTCTAAAAGTGCGTTTTTAAATATCTAATTGTCCCGTCTCTTTTGTGCACAAGCAGAGAAACTTTATCTAAATATATTTTGCCTTCATGATCTTACCATCATCTTTTTTACAGTCTGTCTCTTTCATTCACAAAAGAGACACAACAAGATTGGAGACTAGTAATAGTAAGAAAAATGATTCACACTTTGTCTTACATTTAATTGCAAACCCAGTCTGATCTACCAAGGGAGATAGGCAATTGCCTCAACCTAAGGGCAGATTAGATAACTCTCCTGAGTGCAAAGGTCTTAGCTCCATACACAACAGGCAGAGGAAAAGGGATTTCAGTCCAGCAAGGTTTTTCACCTTTTATTAGGGAATCAATGTTTTTGTATCTGATCAGCTACTTTGATGACACCGTGTTCTATTTCACTTCAGGATTTGTGAGAATATACTTTGGGGCCTGAGTCCTGGGTTATGAAACTGAATTTCTGCCTAATCTGAGGCCCTGCTTACATGGATTGGTACCCCTCATCTGGCATCAGTCAACATTCCCACTTTGAGCAAACAGGCAAGGATGGATTATCAGTTCAGTCACTACTGCAGTCCCCAACAGCTATAATCTGACCAAAATCAAACAGGAGAGAACACTTGGTTTGGTTTCTATGTTGTTCAGAAATTCCTGAGCCATCGATTTTGATAGAGGCTTATCTTATTTGCCCCACACCAGCTGCTGCACTACCTGCCTTGTCAGAAAGCCTCTCAAATGAACACTTCTTGACATCTTTCTTTCCCAACCAACCATAGCAGCAGCAGCCAACTTCTTGCAACAAATCTGTAATTATATTAAATAGCACGGTTAAATTAGACTCAGATGCTCTGAGCTATTGCACAGACTTGATGATATCTCTGAGACATCATTGTAATTTTGGTGGAGAAGAGTTCATCTAAAAGTCCCCAGCATGTGCCAGTCTCTGTCTTGTGCAACAGCTAACATTAGGCAATGCTGGCCCTGTGAAAATTAGACCCTGTGCACCACTGTCCTCTTTCAGGTTCTCAGCAACTCCCAAGCAATGTGGGAATCAACCCCTCTAAAAAAAATACGAAGTGGAGAAACAGGGCAGCTCATTTCCAGCTCTGAACTGAAGCCCTCTGGGAATGTCAAAGATAAATGTGGAGTATCTGAAGAGCACTTTTTCTCTTGCCTGCAAGTTGTGGTTAATAGGGAAAACAAAGACAATGGAGGATAATATTATTTCTCTGTGTGGTTTGTTCTGAAGTACATGGTATTTAATAACAGACAAGAAGTCAGACAAGAAGGCATAGACTGATTTGGCAGAAAATTTGCTCTAGTCTGTAACATAAAACATATGAAGGTGATCTATTTAACCTCTGCATTTCTACCCTTGCATAGCTTTTAATTCAACAGGAAGTGGGGAGAGACAGCATATATATTTGTACTTTTGAAAGGGTAGGAAAGGAAGTGGAAGATTTTGTTATATTGTGACTTAAAGGGCTGCTCATACTGAAAAGAACCTAAATGGAGCAGAGGGCTTCTGAGTCACACATGGCAATAGAAATGAAAACAACTAAATTAATACATCTGGGTGGAAGGAATAATGAGAAATCACTTTTTCCACTGTAAAATGTGTGTATGTGTGTGTGTGTAGCTTCAATATTTTTTAGCAGAACTGCAGCTAGTGGGGATGAGTACAAAATCAGCAGCTTTCCTTGGATATAACCTGATTGAGGAATTTTCTTTGTGGACGAAAGCTTGAGTTCCTACAACTTGCAAACCGTACACTGGGTATTTTATTAACAATGTACCACAGACATGGTTTTATTCTGATGTGTATATTATTGAAATAAAGAACCTTACAAGGTCTTCTAATGCAACTAACCACCAGTATACCAAACCCACTTTTTTTTTTTCCTTTTTTTGTTTAAATTCTTTGGAAACAATGCCATTAAATCAAAAGATAAAGATAGAATTAACAGAGCAGTAAGGAGAAGATAACTTGAAACAGAGTTCTGCATATATTCGTTCTACCAGTTTCTGTTTACATTTGGAATTTCATAAAATTCTGTTATTATATTCCCAGGCAATAAAGTTCCCACCAAAAAATTTAGCCAAAACACAAATATTTTCTTCATCTACAATATGACTGAGTTATTGCTACTCTTGGAAATTTAACCTTTTCTGTTTTCTTTTAGTTTACAACTTCAACATTTTAAATAAAAGAAGCAAATGGTGTTAAGAATTCCAGGCCAAAGCCTAATCAAAAAACCCCTGTCCTTAGCATTGATAACAACGCCAAAGAACTGTGATGTTTAAACCTTTAAAGTTAGTCCTTCCTATTACCTACAATAAACTCCATGGGGTTTACTTTGTTTATTTAACGGTATATAAGGTTGGGGTGACTTCTGGGACCACATTAAGCCAACTACTTTTTCAGCTTTCATTAGCATTAGTGGAATCTCATACATGTGTCGCTGTCAAGATAAACTCTAAAAGAATTCATCTTTAAATAAAGCACATTTAAAGACAGATTTCTATCAGTGCATTTTACATGACTTTGAAAGATTTTGATTTGATCCACACTCAGCAGGGGTGCCCACTATTCAAACCATGTGGTATCTGCTTGGTATGCAGGGCATAAATACTGTTGCTGTCAGCATTTGCTTTAAAATCTGATGCAATGTATGACAAAGAAGATTTGAACAATCATAACTGAAATTTGTTGGGAAGACTTGAAACAAAGGTTTGAATGAAGTTGAAAACTTATGGGAACAATAAAATCCGAAATGTTATAAAAAGAAACTTAGTATCCACATGGGAATTATTCTACAACCTTCTTAGCAAATTTTAATCAGACATGCCTAACAAAAGTAATACAACCAACTTCTGTATAAACAAAAACATGCATACCCTCCAAAAAAGGGAATAAATATTGCAGTTTACGTTTTTTAAAACTACCATATATAGGAATACTTGGTGCAATCTGATGGCACTGAAGTTAGAGAAAAATGCATAGCCAGTTAGCAGTATAGTTTCCAATACTTGTCTGTTTATCGGTAATTTTTCAAAATTTTCTACTGTGAAATCTATATTTACATTAATATTTAAACAATGTAATTCTAACAGTTTTATTCTATCTATCTTTATTTGGTCTTCTTAAACCTTACAAGAGACTTATATGTCCAATACACATACACTGATAACCATAACCAACACAACCTGCCATATTTAAACTTATTTAAAGTTTTACTATCAATGTTGCTATAATTTGATATTTAGACAGGTCTGTCAGAGGTTATGGAGATCAGATGAAACAGTTCTTTCCAAAAGAGATCTAAAGATGTACTATGAATTACACTGCAGACACAAGACTTGAAAATAGAGATCTGTGTCATAATAAATATTTTACACTACATAACTTATTGGTCCAGAGGTTTTCAAAGTCTTATGAAAACAAAGCAAGCCCAAACTAAAGAAGCTGGGTTAACAGCTTTTTAGAGATGAAGAACCCATGGGGACATTGATCAAAATTTTATAGAAATTGTGACAGCAATAGAAATAAAACCTGCATCTCTGATCAGGATATCAAAACTCTTACCACTTTGACATTCAGTCTGTGCTTGAGAAGACTGGTCTTCATCTACATTAAAAAAAAAAAAACCCTTCCTTTTCCACTCAAGTAGGAAAGTCTTCTCTGCCAAGCTTTATTGCATTAATTCTAATATATTGAGAGCTAAAAAGTAATGTGGAACCATAAGAGAACACCTTAATATATAGCATACAATGTTTCCAAACATGGAATGAACTACAAGAAGGATTATTTCAGATAGTAAAATATATTGTGGATTATTTATAGTGATATTAAGTAAAGGAAATGAGATCAGCACTGCAGTATTTGACTAATAAAAGTGTCCTTTTGCACATTTAAAATTATCAAGATCTTAAGAAGCAGAAAGGATGCTCTTAATGTAGGTAAAGTCATCTTTCTTACAGGTGCTCCTTAGTCTGCTGTAGACAGCAATCTGCTAAGTCCCTAGGCAGACAGACCTAGATCCAGTATGATTAGTCTTTTATTGACTGTGTTCAGCAGAAGTGTTGTAATGTCAGATTAAGACTAGACTTTACTGCTAATTATTGATATGTACTTGATTCTGCTTCAGAACAGATTACAGGGCCTTTTGAGATCCTTTCCAAGATAATTTTTATAAAAGCAGTAAGATGGGTCTTATTGTTAATACATAACATAATATGAAATCACTCTGTGATCACATTGAAATGCTAAATTCTACCACCAGAAAAGTGTTTTTCACTGGCATGAACAAACACTGAAGGAGCAAAGTTTGTTTATGAAGACAAATATAACAAAGTTGAGTCTGAACTGACGACAATCATCATTATTTTTATTTTATATCATTACGTAGTCACCATCAAGTACAGATCCTATTACAAATCGTGAACATAAAGTTTTTTAAGGGAAATGGCAGTATTAACCAAGGATAAGGGTTCTGGTGAGAGGATGCCCAATTATTCTGATGGTAGAAATACAAAGTATCTGATTTGTGCTTTTGTACCTTTATCTATCCCACTGATTGACATGCACTTTTTCACTTCTTTTTGGCTTCAACAAAGCCGGTTGTATTTGCCAGGTCTGTGATATATCCTTATGGAGATGTACACAAAAAGAATACCTTGAGAAAGAAAATTCAAATGTTTAACCAATGACAAAGATTCTACAGAAACTTGTCAATTTCAGTTCTCAACCCTTTCCCTTCCATTTATATGGATTACTCATTCTTTTTGAAAGAAAAAGATGGATTATTAAAAATCAATGATGGTGCAATAATAATAAAACAACAGTGTACTAACAGTAAAGTCAATTGTGCTTTATTCACTGCTTCATTCTCAGCATAGGAAGCCAACTTCCGTAACATAAAAGGACCAGATAGGTATGTGGAGTTTGGACTTTCTCTTAAGAATTATTTTCCCTGCCTGCTGTATATCTAGGCCCCTAATGTAATATAGCAAATACTTATTTTTGTGTTAGACAGATAAATGATGGTATTAGAGCACAAAGTTTCTTAAAAACCCATGTTGTAGGGACTGTATTGACCACTAAGCACAGAACCATCCAACAGACATGGTACCAGAATGAGTAGGCCATGTGTGCCTCTGGCAGTAGCTTTCTAGTATTTTTGACTACCTATCAACACACTACCATATGGTAAGAAAGATATCCAAAGTCTTTTTACTGTAAGACAATATATGCCAAAGCAGTCAGGGAATTTGACGATATAATCTCCAAAAGCTGTGATTACTACCTAGAACTACAATCCAGTCAAACTCTACAGACGATTGAAATTTTTATTATATGAACACAATATACCTAAAGACATTTATGCTACCTCATCTCAGTTACCCATTTAGCACTAGTAACAGACTTCCTCTCATTTCTTTGCTTTGATGGACCTATGCCATCAGTTTTATCCCTAATACACGACGTTTTGTATTTCAGTACCTGATTCCTTATTCTAATGGCCACAATAAATCACCTAGGGCTAGCTGTTTTACTGATAAGAGGAAAAAAATTGAGATGCCATTTCGAAGTCTATTAAATATTTCAGAATAATAGTTTGATGAGCCTGAGCAGAAAGTTCAAACAGGAAGGACTTATATCCAGAGGGATTCTGAAGGTACATGGAGCAGAGTGGTTAAATCTTCAGCTTTCCAGTACTCCACACAGATAATACACATTTCCAAACACTACCACCCAACACAAATTCCTCAGTATAGTATTAGGCACACACTGGCTAATAATGTGATCTTCATATTCCTCAATGCTGCCATAATTTCCTATTTAGAGTTACAGATCTTGTTTCAAATCATGGCCCTCAGAAGCTGGGATAATGGTGGTAGAGGTTGTTCTTTAGGTTTTTTTTAATCACAAGAACTGTGAAAAGACTACAATTGAAGCCATAGTTTGGGTATAAATAATTACTCAGACAACTGGTTTTTATTTTCATTTTTGTTTTCACTGACTGAGAATGTAAATTGAACTTTAGTGCTATTGTGCTTTGTTCTCCCTCTCTGTGAAAAAATGTGTTCTGCATTAAATTGCATGGATAAACTCAAACAGCTCCAAATATCACCCTTCAGCTTTTGTATTACACAAGAGCCAAGAAAAGATAGAGAATGTGGTTTTATGACCAACAGATGGTGTAATTGGTATCATAGATGTTTTTATGTCAGGGGGTCGTAGGTTCAGTCTCCATCTGGAGCCTTCTCAGATCTGCCGTGTAGCTAAATGATTAAAGAAGCTATATTGGGTCAAAGACACAACCACCTGCCTGAGGGTAAAAGTACTGCTTTCTTGATCTAGCTTTTATACTACAGTTGCCTCCCATATTACAGTTTTCAAGCCAACCGGTGCAGCAGTTAATAACAACAGGACTGCACAAAATATTCAACACCAATTTGCTCATATCCTTCGAGTTGCTCAGGAACTTTTGACAAATCTCATAAAAGTAAGTCTTGTCTTGCTTACATGAGAGAAAAACTATTCTAACACAGACTGATAAATAACTGCAAAAGGCCAAAACTCAAGGAAAAGGAAACAAGAAGGCAGGACAGACCTTGAGAGATTCAGCATTGTTCAATTGATCAAGAGGGTTCACACCTCCCAGTCAGAATTAGACATACTTCTACTCTGATGGTAAAAAACAACATCAATGCTGAGCATGACTGGTCTTAGCTACAGTTTCTGGATTAGGATCAGAATATTAAAAAATGCTCAAATCCTACACTATTAGGTTTGTATATGATTTACCTAGCTAAAAGGGTATACAAACAGATCAAACACAGTAATTTATGCACACAATGAGATCATCAGTTTACCTCCCTTATGGGGTGAGCATCAGCAGTAAAAAATGCACAAAACCAGTGAAACTGTGACTTCTCCGGAAGCCAATACTGTCACTTCCATGAAGCAGGGATTCTACATACTAAGAATTATCATTACATAGCTCACTAAACTTGCCCGAGATACCTTATGATTTAGTTGCTCTCTGTAGGACTGGTGCCAGAGAACTTACCTGGCTAAGATGGGAAATGAGCATAACATTTCTATGTAATTAAAGACCACCTTGCAAATTATTAGTTTCATGAAGTTCTGCCACAAAGCAACCTATTACTCTTCACAAACTCTGGATAGCAGTACCCCTATGCCAGACAGAAACCCATCCAGGATATAAATTTTAAAGATTATGACACAAGCATGAGTAAAATTATTTCATTTATCATATTTCATATGCTCATACATAATAGTAAAGTCAAACTCTTTCAGAATGTTTAACTGTTCTCTTATATTCTGTTTTAAGTATTCTCCCATGCTAAACATGGTATTTATTAGTACTTTCAAATAAGCTTGAACACAAATTAAAAGCTAATATTAAATAGACATGTATCTTTTCAAAATTTAAAAACAATACCTATAATTTTAACTGATCACAATTACAAAGAACACATGTGATCTCATTACTAGTTTCAAAAGTTTCTCTTTCCCTGTATGACTGAACTGACAGCCTACTAGATCACTGTAATCACTTGATGAAGATTTCTCTGGCAAACCTACAGCCCTGAGGTCGAGCTTTAGTATCACAAATTTCAGCTGTTGATAGTATGCAAGATTATGTGATTCTTTTTGCAGATCCCTAAACAAAATATACATATACATATGTCTTAAAAAAAACAGTTGCAGGTGAAGTTTAACTGCATTTGCTTCAATGCAAAACATGTTTTGCATGGCGTGTCATTCACACAATACATCTTTGCTAGTATAAGAAAAGCATGAAAATGCAGTGGGGGGGGAAGGTGTATTTTCTCTCTCATATCATAAAAATATGCATTTCTATTTATTTTTACTTACCAGAAGCGGTGAAATATTTTCCTGTAACACAAGAAAGACATTCTTTCTCCTGCAGAGCACTTTTCCTAATAGGCTATACTATGGGAAGTGTAACAATTACCACTTCAAAGTAATAATATGTATTTCCATTCCAGTGATATCTGTGTAGTTGAGACATTTCAAGTAGAGGCAGGATTTATAAAAATGAGTAAATTTAACTGACCAAATTATCTATACTAGCTGGTGAGCATATTACTTAGACATTTGAGTGCAGACAAGTGGGAAATATCATCAACATAATCATTCAGCATCCAATAAAATAAACTTGTTAATTTAAGTACTCCTATGTGAATTCATGTAGTCTGTCTTCATGGGGACATTATGTCCTTTTCCTCCACTTGTGTCCTCAAATCCATCAATACTCCTTTTAAGGGATGATAGATGAGCACACAGTGTTGTATACTAGCAGTCTAAGATTCTTCTGAGACTGCTCTTTTTTACTGAAAGTAAAGGGCTGTGTCTGCCAGTCCCTTCAGTCACCAAATCATATTCAAATGTTAAACAGCATGGGCATTGTGCAAGTTTCCTGCTGCCAAAGAACAGTTCCACTGTAAACTACCGCAAAGTCAAATGTTTTGTGGCCATTTTATCACCTGTTACAACAAAAACTCCTTCATCCATGAGTTAGCTCACTAAATATTTCTTCTGCCTTGCTGGCTGCACAAAGAATCTCTTTGGCTAAAGCAGTACATATATGCTGAACTTTCAGGGCTTTTCATCTTAAGGCTTGAAGTGGCCAAAACTTGTTCAGACTCTGCCATTTGATACCACCCTTTATCTCTGGTCAAAACTATTAGGAGGTTGTGGAGAGGGTTTTTGCCTAGCTGCTTTCAAAATGTAGGTGGAGTTACACCAGGCTGATGACTGGTTACTCCTGGAGTTCCCCGATGCTCCGCCGTAGGCTCAGTTCTCTTCATTATCTCCATAAATGATCTGCATTCAGGACTCAAAGATATACTAAGTAAGTGTGCCAATGGGAGGAGCTGTCAACTCCCTCGGAGGCAGAAAGGCCCTGAAGAGAGATCTTGATAAATTTGAGGGCTGGGTAATCACCAACCATAAGATATTTAACAAGGAAAAGTGCTGGATCCTGCTCCAGGGACAGGTCAACCGTGGATGTACAGACAAACTGGGGAACAAGATGCTGGAAAGCAGTGACACAGAAAGGGACTTGGGGGTCCTTGCTGAGGACAAATTGAATCTGAGTCAGCAGTGCCCTGGCAGCCAGGAGGGCCAACCGTGCCCTGGGGTGCATCAGGCACAGCATTGCCTGCTGGGCAAGGAAGGGGATTGTCCTCACCTCGAGTCCTGTGGGTAGTTTTGGATGCCACAATTTAAAAAGAATACAAAGCTATTAGAGAGTGTCCAAAGGCGGGTAACAGACATGGTGAAGAGTCTTGAGTGGAAGCCATAGAAGGAGCAGCTGAGGTCACTTCGTCTGTTGAGCCTGGAGGCTACTGAGCGGAGATCTCATTGTAGTCTACAACTTCCTCTGATCTCTCTCTGTGGTGGCCAGGGACAGGACTTGAGGGAACAGCCTGAAGTTGTGCCAGGGGAGGTTTAGGTTGGATATCAGGAAAAGGTTTCTCACTCAGAGAGTCTTTGGGCACTGGAACAGGCTCCCAGGGAAGTGGTCACAGCACCAGCCTGGCAGAGTTCCAGTAGTGTTTAGACAATGCTCTCAGGCACATGGTGTGATTCTTGGGCTGTCCTGTGCAGGTCAAGGAGTGGGACTCTGATGATCCTTGCAGGTCTCTTCCAACTCAGGATATTCTATGATCTCTTTTCTTAGCCCAACATTAAAAATGTATTTATAGGAAGATGTGTGAATACTTAATAAATTCTTCCCCCAAGTTGCAAAATGTTTATATAACTTCACTAATTTGCTAGTTTCTCTGTGATTCACAGTTGCATCTAATTTTGCTGTAAGACACCATTTTATCCTGCAAGAGCAGTTTCTGATTATGCGACAATTTGCAGTACAAGCTCACCATTCTCCAGTATGCATTGTTATGTCTAGACCTTGAAGGAACCAACAATGGGTGAGCAACGATTCTGGAGACAGAATTGTTAACATCTAACAATTGATCAGTCTCGTTACTAATGATAGCTATGATCCTGCTATTTTCTTCACTACAGCACCATGCAGTTATAACTTACTACTTAACCAGCACCTAATGAGCACTTGTGTTTTGTGTTCAAATTGAAGGTTCCTGAAATCCTACCCAATTCCATCTTTGTAAAAAACACCACTATCTTCCACTGTCTTCACCTCTTAGTATTCAAAAAGTGTTTCAATTTTCGGCCTGTAACCCCAGCATGTCTGACAATGCAGCTGTGATATCTTACCCACACTTAAACTTTATGGTCTCAATTTGGAAAAAATATTAAAATAGAAAAACTGGCCTTCTGTACTTAGAGGTGATCACTGACGCCTTGAGTATTTAACTGTTTCCACAGACCTCAACTTACACTTAGCATTCACCAGCACTACGGATCAAGGAATAAGGTCATTACACATTCACTGTCATTGTCATCATCAAATAAATCAAATTAATTTGTACCATCATATTAAAGCAAACACTCACTGCTTAGGTAATTTCCAAGCATCTAACAATGCATTGTTTTGGTGTCTGTCCTGAAAAATGAAGGAAAAAAAGCAGGAAGATGACTGGAAAACAAAAATGGAGGAAATAGCAAAAGCTTCAAGAAACAAGAAAGCAACCAATTTAAAAGTCCTGATCCTTTAAAATTCTTAAACATTTTAAAATACTTATTCTCAAAACGGCAAGCAAGGTTAAGCACTTAAAGGTTTTAAAGTTAAACAGTTAATGTATTTAAAGTTAATTAAAAATTTTTAATAAGCAAATTTTAGTGAAACAATCATGCTTAGTTCTTTTATCCACAAAGAAGTGAGGAAATTTATTCTTGCAAATGCTGATTACGGTTTGGTAGCAATTCTTTGTATGTAGCCTGTATATGAAAATCTAAAGATGGATAAAAAAATAGATCTATACTATTTCACAAAAAAAATATTCTATCAGAACTGTCATAGATAGGAATTTCATTTCCATTGAGTATTCCTTACTATCAGCTACTTCAAAGGCCACTTAAATACTCCCATGTTTTAAACCTAAAAGTTGCATACAAACGTAAGGGATATTGTAGTCTGTTTAGATTCTGCAACTAAAGTTCACATTCACTATTGACACTAAGGCAAAACCTTACTCAGTACAAACATGATACGCAGAACTGAAGCTAGCTTATTAAAAAATATCATCCTGAACAAAATTAAAAAAAAAAAAAAGAAATAATATTTGATCTTTCATCAATTAACTGTTGAGAACAGCCATTTCTTTATTATGTGAAAGAACAGAAAAAGTCCAAACCAGTAAAAATAACAAGGAGTTCAATGTCACCACTCAGGTTATCATGATGCTGGTGGTTCCATTACCTTTTTTTATCCTCTCAATCATCAGCCTAACTTATACTTATGGTAATGCACACAGCTTAAATTCTTGCTAATGCATTCTCTCAACACCTACGTTGGTGACACTGGTAATCAACAATGGGCTTGCTCCAAACAAAATCCAATTTTAATTAGACCAAGTTTGAAAAATTATTTCCACTTCTTGCTTTGAGTTACAGTCACAGAACTACAGAATCACACAACAGGCCAGGCTGGAAAGGATCTCAAAAGACCATCTGGTCCAATCTTTTGTGAGAAAATGAGCCTAGGTGAAATTACCCAGCATCCTGTCCACCCACATCTTGAGAATCTCCCATTATGGGGATTACACCACATACTTGGGGAAGTTTTCCAGTGACTGACCATTCTCCTCACCTTAAAAAAACTATGTCAAGATGAAACCTTTCCCCATGCACCTTGTACATATTGGGTACTATGTGACTCACCTTGAGAACCCGGGCCTACTGGGGTCCATCTGTCAGACAAAGGGAAGAGCATCTTTGCTCATTAGCTTGCCAAGATGGTGAAGAGCTGTGCCAGGGGAGGTTTGGGTTGGATATCAGGAAGAATTTCTTCCTGAAAAGGATTGCCAAACACTGGAACAGACTGCTCAGGGTGGTGGTGGACTCACCATCCCTGGAGCTGTTCAAGAAATGACAGTACATGGCTCTTAATGCCATGGTCTAGTTGACATGGTGGTGTTTGGTCACAGGTTGGACTTGATGATGTCAGAGGTCCTTTTCCAGCCTTAATGATTCTATTCTATTACATTGCCATGTAATCTGTGGATGCCCTACCCCTGGCACTGTTCAAGGCCAGGCTGGATGGGGGTTGGAGCAACCTGGTCTAGTGAAAGGTATTCCTGCTCATGGCAAGGGGTTGGTACTAAACAATCTTCAAGGTCCCTTTCAACCCAAATCATTTTATGATTCTATTGCCCCTTCTATTCTCCATGTGGCTCGTTGTGAAGAGACCTTCTGCCATCTTTGTAGATGCTGTTTAAGCCCTGGAAAAGTGTCCTTCAGTCTTTCCTTCTTCACAGGGTAGGTTCTCCAGCCCTTTGGTCATCTTCATGGTCCTCCTTTGGACCTTCTCTAATCTGTCCTTGTCTTCCTTGAATTGAGAAGATCAGAACAGGAGCACAGTCTAACAAAAGTTGATTATAGTGAGACAATTGCTTAATTTTGGCCTACATAAAATGTAAGTTAAACGGAGGATTATGTATTTCCAATTCGACTTAAGCTTTTCCATTGACTTCAATACCTACTGGTTTTTGCCAGCTCCGAATCCTCTGTTGGAAAATGGTGCTTGGTTATACAAACTGCATGCAGAGCTAAGCGGTAACACATTTAATAGCAGGGGAAAACAGAGAAATCTTAACCATAAAATATAGTAGGCATAATTGCAGTATTTTCCTCTGTGAAGGTGTCTCAAATCTGGGGTATATATCATCTAGACTTGAGCTTGTTTATACATCAGAAATTCTGTTTTGAGTCACAATAAAACTGTATCTGGCCCAATGTCTAGTTTCCAACAGCAGTTTTCAATAAGTGTTTGCTACCTAAGTATTAAAAATCAGACATGTAGAAACTGTTCTTCCCTGATAGGGACTCTTCAGCAGATTCAGTAGTTTCTGTGACTTCTACTATGCATGTTTTGCAATTACCTAGTACACAATGGACAGGAAACTAAAAACTGGAAAAACTATCAACAGCAAGATAAAGTAAATCCATTATCTTATTACCACGAAAACTCCAAAGAACATAAAAACACAAGAAGAAATGTTATCCAGACACTTCTTTTATTAGGACACTGAAACAGTTTAATGTACAAATGCTTTGTGTTAGTTGTAAATATTTCCTCTGTTTAAGCAGCATTTATAACTCTGTACATATACATGTGCATTTCTCTAGTTATCTCAAGATGCAAGACACTTTTGCGGTAGCAACTTCATAGATCAGTGAATGCCAACACTCCACAACGCTGTTTAAAATAATAAAGTCCAGATGGAGTGACAGAAAGGAGACAGTACACCATTCTGTGTACCCATTGACTGGGTTCATATTTCAAAAGTGAAAAAAAAATAAAAAAAATCAAAGGTATTCAGCCATACGTCTCTTTCTTTCTTAATACCCTCCTTATGCATTTCAACTCCTATCCAAAAATAATGATTACTATAATAAACAGAAAAGGCATCTGTAGTTTTTCCTATAAAAACAACATAACCACAAATAGCAATCAATTATTTTTAAATATTCAAGGAAAATAAATCTCTTTGTTTAAAATAAGAATATATAGCATGTAGACATGTTTCTTCAAGCTAAAATACCTTAAAAGTATAAATTCTTTCCAGTCCATCCCAGTCCCCATATGCTGCAAAAAATTGCTTTCGTCAAGACAATAAATGGCTAACTTTTTGCAGTTAAAATGCTCTCCTTGTCAACTACCAGATATTAATCTTAAAAAAAAAAAATTAACATTTATTTTTGATCACTATTTAAAATACTGGCTTTATTATTCACTTAGCTGAACCTCTGTTCCAAATATTTGGCAAAGCAAAATACATAAATTAATTAAAATAAAATTTACTTTCAAAAGCTACTTTGAAGTTTGGGATAAGGTACTTGCGTATGATTCATCTCACAGCATCCTGCTTAATAGCTTTACACTCAAATCCAGTTTCGTGCCCACATCTGAAGAAATGGACGGAAAAATCTTACGTCATCCAAACACAACTACAAAGAAACTAATATGGATTTGTTCATATATTTATCAGCCAAGAGCACTGAGCAGTTAAGTACCTTAAAAGGCTTCTGATTTTTAACGTCAGAAGTTTAATTAGAATCGCCTGTTGTCTTCCTAACCCCCAACCAACATTTTTCCCCAGAGCCACCCATTGCTTCATCTGCTTGCCACATCAGAGACATTTATCAAAATTGTCAAAATGAAGAGTCAGATATGCTTAAACTGACCAGGGATATTCCTCTCCACCAGTTACATCTCATAAGTGTCTTAGTTTCTCACAGAGACCATGCATATAACCTGTCAGTAAAACACACATTACAACAGCACTTCAACTGCTTTCAACCAAGGTATTCACTTTACTACGATCTAAATGCTTCTTTCCTATACACTGGTAAACAATAAAAAAGGACAAAGGCAGTTTCACCAATGTTTTAATGGTGAGTATGAGTTTGTCAAATGAATCAGATTATGGCATCTCTTAGCAACACTTTTATTTCATCAGAACTTTTATCTCATCAGAACCACTTAGTCACAGCTTTGCAATTGCCAGAAATTTCACTCTGCTTCTTGCTACTTTAGTTGTCATCACTTTATTTAAAAGCAAAAAAACCCCAACAAACCAAGAACAATAATAACAACACAAATCCGCGTATCTAAAAATTATTGCTAGTTCTCAAAGCATAACAAAAATTCCACCGCATTTGCAGACAACCTAAAATAAAACGCGAGATTTAAATATTGATTCTGCAACCTAGGATTTCAATGCCAATGGTGATATGCTTGCCTTCTCAGGTTTATCTTAACTCCAAAACCATTTATTATGCTGCACTGGAATCAAAGTACCTCATTTGTTCCAAGTTTATACATCAAAGGCTTGACTTTACTCGAATATGCAGGTTTCAATTATCAAGCCAAAAATGGCTCAAAAGCTCAAAGTAGAGCGATAATATTTAATTTCCATTTCTTGCAGTCTCTGAGGGTCTTCAAGATGACTGTTTTGCACTTCAGTTCCAGTCTGTAAAGTGGGAGTCAGTTTCATTCCACACAGTTTTTGCTCTTTTAAATTGTTGGCTTCTCACTGGCTCTTACTCACAGTTAACAGAGAAAACATAAAATGTCAGTGAAATACGGATACTCTTTCACATTGAGATGAAGGTTTGTCTATATTGCACAGATAATGATTTGACTATTCCAAATGACTTTAGCAACTTTAGATGTTCTATCTGAATGTACATAGATGAAAAGTTTTGAAAGCCAGCGTAGAAACAGTCTCTGTGTACTGGAGGCAACACAGACTATGCTCACCTAATGTAGAATATACAACAATATATGGCTGACCATGCTACAAAATGTAATTGTATAAGTAAAAATCTGAATCAAACATGATTAACTTTATATTTAACAATGATGTTTCTCAAAAATAGTCCTGTAGTCCTTGTAGTAGCAACCAAAAAGGCACATAAGTACAGAACAACTCAACACATACTAAGCAGAATAGAAAACTTTTAGACAGGTGTTCTTAAAGCAAAATCCTGAAATAAAAAGCTATATTTTTCTGTTTTATAAAAAGGTACATACTTCCTTACCAGTTTCCTGATTGAAGTAAAGTGTCTGTATATGCAATGTCTATCTGTGCTTACTTAAAATTCTGACAGCAGAACCTCTAAATATTACTATCAAGTTACTTGATAGTAATTTGATAGTAATATTTAGAGTTATTCCCAAGTTACTTGGGAATTTTATGTGCACAGATTGAGTTGTGTTTCAGTAGTATTTGTACCATCTAAATTCTTAATATCTATCTGTGAGTCTTCCCTTCTAAGGTATAGATGTTTTGAGATAAAATTAAGCACACATCATTTTAGTGCTTAAAAGTAGTTTGACTAAGCTAGTATTTAGCTGCTGTTTCAAAACCTTGGTTCATTTTCTATGTTGCCTATTACTCCTCTTCAAGACTGGTACAAAGCTCCCCTAACTGAACATACTGCATTGGAATTACACCAGTTTCACAATTCAGAGGTTTGAATTTAGATATTTTAAAGTTAATAATATGAAAAACCTCACCCATAATATCAAACATGCATGTAATTACATATGGAATGCAGGAAGCAAATTGTATTTTATAGAAATTTGCTGTTTAGATAATGGAATTTTCTGGCCAGGTTTTCTTAAAAACCAGCTGCCAAAAATTGTTAGAGAAAGATATATTAACAAAAAGAACTGAAGTTCCTCCTTCCTATAATTCAATAATAAATGACATAATATAGCACAGAATTATATCTTAATATGTTATTTTCTTCCTTTTGGCAGTGTTCGGAACACTGCATTTTCATTTGGAAGGTGGGGAGGGATAATTACTTGAAACTTATTTGAAGTTCCCACATTCTAAGAAAATGCAGAGAAAAAAAAATACATTTTACATGGTTTGTGGGGAAACTGAATGTTCATATATGTTTTTGAGAATGTTTAAGGATTTGAGGAAATAAATTTGAAACTTTTTATATTAAACTTATGAAAGAGTCATGAATGCAATAGTGATATCCCATTTTAAGTATTGCCAGTAAATGCCAGAGTTTGAACTGGAACAACACTGTGTCATTCACTAATTCCACAATTGAGCGTTCTTCCCCTCACTGAATTTGTACCACTCTAGAACAATTTTGTTAGTCAGGTTTCATTGCCATCAATGGAAGAATCTATAAGTCACTACACAGTGTAAACACTTATCCTGATAATGTGGGGAAAGAGGAATCCAAAACAGCAGTCTAATTCAACACAGACTGTGCAGCTTCCTTAAGAAGTGATGCAGCTTTGTCCAGTTCTTGTTCTGTTTGTTCCACTGTTATCACTACTCGAATACTAGAAAAAGAAAACCAGAACATACACAGTAAACTTTACTCCTAGCCTTCAGCTTTAGAGTTGTTTCATACTAATTTCAACACATTAAGATCACTGTCTGTAGGAAAATTATTACAAATTCAAATTCAACCAGAAACAAGACATATGACTAAACGAAAGTGGGCAAACTACTCTTCTGCACCCCCTCTGCCGCCCCACCATACATACTGCAGGAATCTGTTATCTTTTTTACTGAGATTCAGGTAGTTTTGATACAGTTATTTCATGGTACTAGCAACCTGCAGCAGTCACTGAAAATATACCTCAAAAATGGAGCCTCTCCCATTTTTAAAAAAACCCAATTATTCAATCCAGTCTACTTAACAAAACCCCATTATTGTATGAAAAGAGAAGGAGAGCCATATCCAATAAAGATCAAGTAACACATTGACTTTCTGCTAACCTGGGTGGAGGAAGACACTTTTCTTCTTTCTCCAGATAGCGAGCCTGTGTTAATGCAATACCACTATTCATGCACTACAAATAAAGAAAATACAGCAGTCAACCTGGGAATTTCTGATGGCATATCCTTTTGATCACCAAATACATATAACTAACTTTTATTAACCTTGTGTCAAGATAAATGCAAGTTCTTTTCCAAAAGAGGTTTGGGAGGTTGTGCAAAATCATCTCTAATTTCAATACGCTTTAACATACAAAACAGTTTAGGGTGCAGCGTCTTTAGTTTTCATCTCAATGTAATCAGGCAAACACTTATTTATCAGGCAATTAAATAATACTTAATAATATTTTCAAGGAAATGAACTTCAGAATTTCTTCTTGTTGTGTAGTCTTGTTTACTTGCCACCTGATATGAAAGGTTTTCCCTCAATTTTTTCCTCTTCATGTGGGACAGAGAAGAGAACCAATGTGTACTGAAGAAGGGGAAAAATACTACATATAGGAGATGAGATTCTTCACACACAATAAAAGCAAGTTCACAGATTCAAAGAAGCAAAGGTTGACCTTAAATGGTTAAAATGCATCTCCAGAACACTGTTCTTATTAACATTGCGAAAGTTGTGCAAGCAACAGTTTTATATGCAGATTTGAGGTTTCAAGTAGATAACAGGAAATACCTATTTCCTGAAGTAAAAGGTCTAATATATACTTTTTAATCCAGAGCTACAGACCTAACTGTTGGCAGGAAGAACTGGTTAAAAGATGATCTTTAAATAGAGTCATATATTCAGCAAAGAAACTGAGGTTCTTGCACCATTCCTGCAAGATATTTCAACAAGTTAGCCAACAAGCCTCCCTACTCTTCCTTCATTATTAACATTCAAAGGCAATGATATGTTTTAATTACTATGGGGACACTTACATAATCCACAACTCTTTTGAGTAACTTCACATCATTTTCTCGAGATCCACAGCTCTCCTCCAACTGCAAGTGCAAGGCTGGAGAAAATGATTCTCCCACTACTTTTAAACCAGAAATCCTAAAACAAATAAAAAGTCTTTGATGCACATCCTACTTGAAGACGTGTTGAAATTCTAGATAACAAGTGTTTCCACTTTCTAGATGGTAAGAAAGATGTATATTTCACTTTACTGATACTAATGCAGACAACATGTAAGTGCATTTCAGCTTGCAATACATAAAGATAACAAAATTTATCAAGCAAATGTCTTTTCTAAGGAGTTCAGTAAGTTTGTATAACAATAGTTACACATCTTTTTGCAAAAAGGATTAATAATTCAGAAATTCTTAAGGTATCCTTATGAAGATGTAAGAGAAATGTCTGTGCTAGGCCTGCAAGTTGCAGATAAAAACTCACCTAGCTAGGACAAGTCTTTGGAGTCTAGATTAAGAAAATAAATAATAATAAACCTTTTTATCACTTAAGGGATAGGAAGGAACAAAGATTTTGTTGGGGGTTTTTGCAAGATTTGGCATGATTTACTATTTTAGATTATTTCCGGTAGGAAATCTTTACAGCATCATCTGTCAGAAGCTCCTCTAAAATTAGTTATATGACTAGAATTGTTCCCTCATCTGTACATAGAAACAGTTGTAAATTGGGTTTCTAGAATTTTACTGAAGGACTGATGTTTGATTCTCATTGTCCTGACACATCACACACATTCAGGACTGAGTTATTCCCATCCAAAAATCTGTATCCAATACTAAAGCAAGACCTTTAGTCCCCAAAATTAACAGGTCACAAACACATATCAACTATCAAGTGTACTTTTGATTTCTGGACTTTTATAAGCTTGCCTAACACACATTTTAAGATCAGGCTCCTTTGATGGTAGTATCATTCCAAAGAAACTAGTACAATCAATCATGCGTTGGAAGTCTTGTATGAGTATTTTTAAAGGTGATTAATTTCTGTAATATGCAATAGAAAATTTTTGAGGAAGAAGAATTGTAACATACAATTGCACAATTACTGCACATTAAATGACTGTTGAATATCACAGCAATTTCTGTATCTTTTGAGTATAAAAACTGGACAGAAGAAAAAAAGCATTTAGTCAGTATAACCATCTTTTACAACAGCATAGTGTTAGGAAATTTTAAAGCTTATTTTTCAGATAAATTCTAGCAATTTTATATATGCCTCTAAAACAATCAGTACTTTATTACTTGAATTTAACATTCAAATCAAATATGTAGGAACAATGTTGTATTCCAGATGACTGAAAGGTGCACTGAGTTGTCTGAAAAGAGTATCTGCTAAGCTTCAGCCAAAATGCATTTATTTAGACAATTTTCAAAATGCTTAACAACACTTGGTGTTACTGAGAGCTATCACACTTTCCTAAAGACATAAATGTATAAGACCTTGTAGGCTTCCTCACTAGCCTTAAGATATAATCTCATTTCAAAACCTGTAAAGGATTTAAAAAACTTGGACTCTTTTCAGTAGCATAACAGAGACAGTTGGGAAATACTAATTTTCTTCCTCTGATACATACATAATTGAGTGCATATATCCCAATCTAAGCATCTGTAAAACCAGAAACAGATTTAGGCAAGAAGAGTGTTTTAAAGTTGGCATTATAAAAGCATAGCAAAATAAAAGCCAAAAAAGCTCCAAACACCACACTTACCCCTGTAAAGCTTTGTGAATTCGTTTGCATTTGGCCCGGAGAGTCTGAAAAATGTCTATATACAAAAAACGACAACAAAACAAAACAATACAAAAAAAGCCCAAAACAAAACAGAAAAAGAAAAGGCTTAGATTTCCTGTTTATACTTTACATTTCTCTAAGATTTCAAATATAGCATTTGGAATAAAACAAAGATATGTATATCTATTGAACTTTTAAGTCTCTTTAGTACTGTTCTTAATGTTCCTGATTCCCACTTCTGCCAGGAAATGACAAGCTTTTAAGTGCTGACAAATGCACTACTTCCCTTTATCTCATTACTCCAGCTGCATTGGTTCACGACCATATGGATGGGATGACACAAACACATTGTAACGGGACTGAAATGGCAGGTTCAATTTATACATACCCATAAATATCTACTGCCATACAGATTCTGCTCATTGATCCTTTACCCAATTCACTGCAGATTCTTAAAGAAGAAACTGACTCCTGGATCTGAAAACCATGGCTCTTTTCCTTGGTAAAGGCTAACCCTTCACTAGACCTAACAGTCCTGTAACTTACTCTCAATTTTTTCTTGATTCTATTTCACTTCAGAGGTCTGGGCATGGACTACCCAGTAATCTTTATTTGTTTGTGACAACTTAAATACTGCATCTCTTGCAGATATCCTCCAATCTGTTGACGCAAATGAAGGTTAAAAAAAAAACAAGAAAAAATTCTTTCCTAGATGTTCTAGTGGCTGGGATTTGGTACTGCCATAGCCTAGGCTCAATTCCTGGTCAGGAAAAAGATTTTTCAAGGCCAGGTTGGATGTGGCTCCTGGTCTAGGTGCCCCTGCCAATGGCAAGTGTGTCAAAACTAGGTGATTTTTAAGGGTTTTTCTAGTTGACTCCTAGAGCAGAAACTTCTGCCTCCCAACTTTATACAAATGTCCTGTATTTGGTCCTGCCAAAATCACAGGCAGTCTGCACCCTGATCATTCCTGAGATTCTTGCCTGAATGCTTAACAAGAGAAGGAAAAAAACCTAATTATTTAGTGCAAGTGGAAAGGAGAAGGGTGTTCAGTCCTGACAAAATATATTACCATTTGTTTCTATTTAACCTTCTCTTCCTCCTTTTGTGCTGAAGGAATATGTTTTTAAGGAAGACGTATATCACTGATCTAAAAAGCAGAATAAAAATTTCTTACTTGCTTTTCAAAAACCATCTGTGTCCCTCTTAGCCTCAACTAACTCACTTATTTTCATCTGTAAGAAGGAAAGGGAAGGAAACACTGAAGAATAAAAGCAGAGTTGGAAATACCATGAAGAAAAAACCATGCATGTAAAATTAATTAGTGAAAACATAAGAGGACATGAGAGTAAAAAGGTACAAGTTATTAGTCTGGGGTGAAGAAAGACTGAAGGATAACATTTGCCTGAATTAAGTACCTGGATTATCTTCCATAATATTCAGAGCCTCTATAGCAGCAGCAGCTAACAAAGGAGGTAGAGATGCAGAAAAGCAATAGCCTTGACCAGACAATCGCTATGGGGGAAAAAAAAAAATTGTTTATAGTAATGTAGACAATGTTTAAAAAGTTAATTCATGTACATATAAACTACCTCTCCTTCACACCTGCAGGTACATGGAAGAATTTAGAAGCACATCTCCAATTCATCTACAGTATTTCATAGAACCAGACAGTTTCTGTATAGAATCAAATACTGCATAACCATCTATATCATACTTGCAAATTGATATTAATAACTAATTCTCCTATATAAGTAACTAATAGTGCTAGACTATTTAAAAAGAGATCTGTCTTACCTGATGGTCAATAATAAAAGATCTTCCACAGCAAAATCCTCCAATAGAAGCCAGTGAATTTTCCATGTTTGCACTAATAAGATCTATATCATCAATCTGTCAGTTAAATCAACAAATCATTAAAAGATACTTTCGATTGCATCAAGACTATTTATGTTAATCTATTACAGATATATCTTATTTCATATTACCATGAATACTAAGGAAGATCTACCATGCTATGATATAATAAAATGAAAGTACAACTAAAATAATAACTTTAAGCAACACAGAAAGGACTTTTAAAAATCGAGACTTATGAATCTGTAAATAAAATTGCATATGATCTCTCTCCTCCAGGCATTGCAATGTGAAGAATACAAACAGATACGGTGACAATTCCACAAAGCACTCAGTGTGGCAGTGTCCTTTAAGAGTATAAGTAGTTCCACTGTAGTCAGTAGGAGGTAGAATGTGATTAAAATTAAGCATAAAGCTAATTAAAATAGAGTCTGAACATTAGAGACACAATTGGTTTATTTCACTTGTTAGTTGCAAATATTTTCTTTTGCCATCCTCTGAAAGATTTTGTCTGTAAATTAATTTAATGTCAAAATCAATTACTTGGAAAGGAATTTAACATAGAAGTCAATTAATCAGATGGCAGTTGGCACGTATCACAGTAATACTGTTTCCTATTCTAAATTAATTTCTCTTTTCCGTGTTTGGTATTAAGTGAAAAAAACAGGACAAAGAGGAAGACAGAATGAATTCTCAGAATTTCTTTCAAGCTGAATTCAGACACTGTTGGAACGTAGTGAGAGATGCTCCACACTACAACACCAGCAAATAAAAAGCAGTTCTTCCTTCCCCTCAGTTAAGGCGACTGTGGTAAAAAACAACTGCAAGAATACCGTTTTGGATTACCAAAGTACTCCTCACCTGCATAAACATCATGAAAATTAGACCCTAGGAAAAATAGTTTGGCTTGATCTGCTAGTAAAGTACTACAATAACACCACTGAAAGAACCATGAAAAGCTTTATCCTATTTTTCCCCTATTGGAGTAAAAGGCAAGAGAGCAAATTAGGATGGCTATACACTGCAAAGATTTTCTTATTTCTCAAAGATTTCTCAAATACTTCTGTGTCAGAGTGACACGTTCAGTGTATGTGGCTGGAAAAGACAGTACTCATTATCTCATTAAGTGTCCAAAAGAAGGACAGAATAATGCATTGTAAAAATTCTTTTGTTATCTTTGTCACTAAAGATAAGTAAAACTATTTCAAATAAGCACATGAAAGAGTGCCAAGACCTGAAAGCTTTAAGACTGATAAAGAAAAAACTATATTTAAAAAACCCCATATTTAATACCCCCCTACATTTCAATGTCTACTGTTCACTACAAAACTACTTGTTAATGCCACAGGTTTTAGAAAACAATTGCACAACTTGCTTCTGTACAAATCTCTCATTCACAACAAAAAAGTACGTACATTTATTCCAAAGTGTTCAGTAATTCCTCTTCCATGTTCTCCAAGGACTCCAAAGGAAAGGCTCTCTTCCAGAAATATTCTAACTTTGTATTTATACTTCAATTTAATCTAAAACAAAGACAGTTACATAAAATATAAGTCAGAATTTGGTAACAAAATGCATGGGGGAGATAAGGTAAAGAAAGACATGGACAGTATTCTGAATACTGCATAAAAGTCAGTTCTAGAGTTCTGTTTTATCATTAAGGCACTTTAAAAGCCTTCAAAATTATTCCACTATGCAGTACTAGAACAAATTTCATAAATGGTCATATATGAAAGACCCTTTTTTTTTTAATAGGTTCTCAAGTTCTTTCAAGATGATGCATTTTCACACAATTTCTTCCCTCATCTATGAGAATAGAGCCTGTACAAAAAGCCATTTTATGCTGAATAGTTTTATGCTGAAATGTTTTCCTTGGAGTCACTATTTCTGACATTTTTATCAAGGTTTCTTTGAAACATCTTTTTTTTCTCTTTTTTTTAAGATATAACCTAGTTTAACAATCTAGTATAATACAGTGTAGCTGAAAATACAGTATATTTTACAGGATAAAAACTAAGACCATAATCAGATATTCATTTCTAAGTCTCAACAGTTTCAGACTCCTAATCAGAACTTTCAAAATAAGGTTAAGATTTGGAATCACCATTTCCTGAACACATGAGAAAGCAGGAAGGTAAACAAAAAAACTGCACACAGAGCTTTTCTCTGTAGGCTTAATTACACAACACTATTATTTCATTAGCCACATGCTTTCATATGCAGTTCAAAAGGCAAACTGAAATCACTTACCAACTCTGGAAGAGGGCAAATGTCTCCTGTATTCATATACAATCCTTCAACTACAATAAACCTTCGAGTTACACGGGCCTTGCGAGGATTCTTCAGAAAAAGATACAGTTTTAGTTCATCTCAACTGTTACTAAACAAGCAAAGCTCTAAATATGTTTTTGATAGGGAAAATTTTTCTTAAGGGAAAGGCCTCTTATTCAAATAAGCTGTTACTTCAGTTTAAACTTAGTATTTTTCATTTGTAACAAAAGTTGAAATGCCTCATTGGACTACTTTTGTCTTTTATTTCATTTATCTTGTAATAATTTCAAAGCTTTTGACTTCTACACATGATTTAAGATGCCTTGTTTTGCAACAAATCATAATCCATTTGAATTTTGGAATAAAATACAACCAATGTAACTACAGAACAAATACTACAAATCTTGGTCTCTATTATACTCATCACTAGTCTAAGAATTTAGAAGGCTTTTCAACAAATGTTTTGAGCACCAGGATTCACAATGCAGCACAAATTTCTTACTAGTAGCGTCTTTGTAAAACACAGTACATAGCAGTATTCATAACACTAAGTCACAAAGTCCTTGTCTGATCTGTGGATACAATACAGACCATTAAATATCTTTCCGTTGTTTCTACCTAAATTTCAATTGGTATAATTTCAGTTTTGCTGTTCAAAAATGCCATTCCTCTGTTACTTACTTTAAACCTTATCGATATTTTCTGAACAAGGATATTAAGTCACATTTCTTTTATTTTTCACTTCTTGTAAAAAGATTCAGAAACATCTACTTGATTTTTCTGTATGGTAGGTACCAAACTAGTCACAGACTGCTCCATAGGCTTTACCAACTCTATTGGTATGACCTACCCTTTTCTAGTCAGTATGTCTTCGTTATACACACATGGTCTATATTAAGCTCTTGCCCACCAACTTTACGTTCACATTCAGCTAATTACAGTAAGAAACTTTAACCATGTAGCTAACTCAAAGCACTCTGCTCTAACAAATCAAATGTGTTACACAAATTTGTCTGAAAACCACATCTAAAAACTCAAGTAAAGATTATCTGACAAAATGTATTTTCCATGAAGGTATGTTAACTAGTATGTTATCTACAAATTTGCTATAAATAAGATCCATTACTGATTTACACTGATGTTAAGCTGACTGACAGTTTATCTACTTTTTCTATGTCTTATCACAAAATCAGCTTTCTTTCAATTGTCTGTAACTTGCCAGCATTCTGTAAATAAACCATACAATCACAAGAGCTACTGAGTTAATTCTTTTAAAACTCATTTAATCAGATTATCTGTACTTTCTGAACCTGATCCTAGTAACTGCTTTTGGACATCCTTCTACATTAGTGTCAGAATGAGAAGCAAGCCATCAAACTGACTCCAATTTTTCAAGACAGAACATCTTAAGAGTTAAATGCATGATAGGGGAAAAGTAAGAAAAAAAAAAAAAATCAACAATATTGATTCTGAAAAGGACTAGCCATTTTTGTGCTGATTTTATAGTATGGCATTCAAAGTGATAATTAACTTGCATGATTTATTAGGTAAATACAGTTACATAAATTTCTCAGAGACCCAAAGAAAACTTCTGCAATAGTATTTAAAGAAACCATTATCTCACTTCAGTCATCTGCCTGTAAAAATATTCCCCTGCTACTAATGCCTGTGAGCTCAGTTCTTAGGGGTTAAGAAGACAAATGCAAATTTTTTTTTTTTTAAATTACCTTAATTAAATAAGCAATATTAACTGCTCAATAGAGAGTTATGAAAACCAAGTGACTGCCCATAAGCACTGTATCCAGTCAATTACACAACCCAGTAAAAAAATGTGGGGGAGGTGGCACAAAAGAGTACAAATATTTCTTCAAAGGAATGGTACCTTTTGATCTTCAGTCTCTTGTTCTTTCAACAGTCGTTCAAGGTCAGCCATATCATTATGCTTAAATAACTTGATGTTACTACGAGATGCTTGTAATCCCTTCTGAATAGCAAAGCAGGCAGCTTCATCTCTGTAAATATAGCAAACATTTCTAAGTTTGTTAAACATAGTGCAATTACTCAAAGAAAGCTAGCTATTAGGATTGTCTTTCTTTTGAGCAGATATTTGTGCTTAGGTGTAGACAAAACCCGATGTTTTAAAGCACTGTATATTTTATTTACATTTTGAAAATTCATTTCAAAGCTTCTCAATTTTACTATGTATTACATCCACTAAAAACAAGCCAACAGGTTTTTTCTTGAAGTCTACACTGGTCCTTTTGTTTGTATGTGATAGCAGTTTGAGCACAGCATTCCATGGACCAGGTACAATACCATGGTAATCATCCCAGAAACCTCTCACTCCATTTGCTCTGGGTCTTACAAAAAAAGCACAAAGATGTGCCTGTAACATTCACTGCAGTCCTCCAAATACTCAAAACTTACATTTTAATAACCTTTGAGAAACAATATCGCTGTGTCCAAAGAACTATCCCAAAAAACATTTTTAAGTGTTGGAACAGTTAAATTTCCGAGTATGACGGGGTATGCATTTTCACAGCTGCTTAGGTCAACTAATCTTGAAAAAGTAGAAACTGAATCAAACCTTCTGCACATAATAAATGCAGTAATTTCAACCAAGCTGCTTTCACATGCAGTGAGATCTTCTGTCAGTGGGAAGCTGAAACAGTATGAGATAACTAAACCCAGTCACACTGCCATCCTTGAGTAGCATGCACAATCCTGGTCATTCGTCTCAAAAACACTGATACAGAAAATAATCAAAGACGACCAAAAAAGTGATTAAATTTATGAAAGAACTTCTGTAAATAAGTCAAACAGGCTGCAAGCCTCACACTTAGAATTCTAAGACAGCACGGAAGAGAGATTTTGGCAGATCAATACAAAAGCATCACTGTGTTGTAGTTTAACCAGAGCAGGCAGCTGAGCCTCACATTGATACTTACTCCCTGCTACAATGGGGAAAATGCATGGAGAAAATCCCTGTCTAAAAATCAAATGCTTCAATAGAAATTAGTAGGTACTATATTCAAAACAGGTATTTTTTCATATTTTTCATAAAATGTTCAAGATAACTGTTTATGTGTCATACAAACACTGTGGATATGAAAGAGCTAAGGTACTAAAAGACTCAGAAGACTTACGAAAAATCCATCAACTCTTACTAAATTCAAACCCTCTTCTTTGGCCCAGTAAGTTGAGAATTGTTACATTGTTTCTCGCAGTCCTTGAATCTTGCCTAAACAAATTATGACTGGCTGTTCCCAGGGACCAGATACTGGGCCTGTCAAATCCGTTTTTTTGATTCTGCATATCTGTTCTTCTGTTACTTTAATATGTACCAATATTTGTCCAACTAATCCCTTGCAAATAGGCATGAGGGGAACAACTGTCCTGGAAGAAAGGTGAAAAGCCAGCAGTAAACAGGAGAAAAGCAAGCATAACTGTACCATTTATTAAGAGGAAAATTAAGTATTAGAATTATGTTAGTTTTTGAATGCAGGACTTATTTTGGTTTTTTGTAGCTCAGTGCCCAAGTCTTTCATGATGAAAGCAGTAACTGATTTGTAATACTTAGCAAAGAAAAAACATTTGAACTTTGTACTACATTATACTTGATCAAAACCAGCAATATTTTTAAATGTTCAACGACATGATTAGCAATCATGAAAAAGAAAAATTGAAAGGAAAAAAAGGGTATTTAATCTGGAATTTCCCAAGTAGAAAACAATACTTACACAAACACAATGTCCCCTCTCTTTGAATATGCAGGGATAGCACTGGCAATTGTTGCAAATCCATATGAATATATAATAGCTTCCTCTGTCCTCATGAATTTTGCTAGTCGTTCTTCTAATTCTAAGTGCACATCTATTTGAGAGAATAATCCAAAAGATCTTAGATAGCTAACTCATTTTCATATCAAACAGAACATTTATTTGTAGGATGAGTACTAAAACAAATAACTTCCCAAAACCCAGTTGCAACCAATCCAGGTGCATTTAAACTGATGAGTAACCTGTTATTAACCACGAGTTTTGACAGATCTGAAAATATTTATGCAACAGGTTCCTCTAATGTTCTTATGCAATGATTGTTAAAATCTATTTGTGATTAAACAATTAAATGATGCAGTGTTCTTGGACTGTGACTAGGGACCACAGTTACTACAGACAGAAAACAAATTAGGTAATTTATAGCAATTAATGAGGTCCTGTTGGCAGACTGTCAGTTCTTCCAAGTTGATGCTTCCACTACATAAGCGCAGCTATCATTATAACAGAAAACTGCTCTTGTCAGACTGCAAGTCACAAACCACCTCCTGAACGCACTTTAGCCCACTGAAAAGGTCACACCTCCAAGCCAGAGGTTATTCACCCTTAAGATATACTGACTCAATCACACACAGAGAGTATTTCCCAAACCAATTTGGTCAAAGTGACCCATGTCAGGAATCAAAATATGAAAAAGGGTAATACCACACAGTGAGCGGATTGTTGCTGCAGAAAGGTAACCACAGCATTAAGTATTCCGCTTAAGCAAGATAACCCGCATCAGACTGTTATTTTGACTGTCTAACTCTCTTGCCACTGCTTCTGCTAGCAACAGTCAGAGAACTACGCCTTTCATCAACTGAAAATAAGTAAGATTAAAAGGCAAATAGAGATCATTACAGTGTGACTTGAAAAATCACCCCGGGCCCAGTGTTACCTCTTTGCAATTACCAAAGTTCAGTGAAACTAAAATCAAATAAAGTAACATCAGCTACACATAGAGATTCTTCCAATAGTCTGTGGGGCACAGTTATGTCACTGTTGCTCTTTCTGACCACACATCAACAGCAAGGGTGCAGAAAGAAAGGACATAGTAAAAATCTTAACTTCAGCATACTAAACATATCTAGCATAATCTTTCCTCAAAAGGACACAACCATCTGATTTATAACTTTATTAATAAAAAGCAAATGGTATTTATTCAAACAACAGCCTCCCAATCACAGTAAAGAGCAATTTTATCCATAGCCTGCAAAATACAAATCCTCAACAATCCATTCCTAATGTTTACGTGGGCATCAAAAATTATGGTTCTAACCTAGTGAACAACCTCTAAGATTGATATCAAAGACTCAACCCTGTTCTGACAGATAGATTTCTATCAAAACAAATTAGTTATAGCACCTAGTTGATCACTTAGAGGACTAGTCTGATTAACCAAGAAAAGCTCAAGTTTGTCTTGAATTTGAGTCAAGGCTAGAGGCAGCTAACTCTATGAAATAATTTGAGTATAGACACCCTCAGAATTCCATAGTCTCTGCAAAAGTTCACAAAATGACTTGATGCTTTTAGCCTGTAACTGTGCAACTATTCATGTATAACTCTTTGGTTTACATGTAGTATTTCAAAATATAAATGCTTGTAAAGAACTATCTCCAGAGCCGGATATTTAACAACTTCCTACTTCTTAAGAAGAATGAAAAAACCGCTTACCTTAGTAACACCTGCTCATATCATAAGATCTCTCAAATACAACATTAAAGTTATCAGTAGTGGAAAACTTCATTCTGATTACAGCATTAGATAAACATTAACTAATAATTGTTATGACAGAAATCAGACTGCCCCCTTGTGATCCCCTTAGAAACTTTAATTTACACTTAAATTTTCACTTACAGTCACCATGCATTATTAAATTCTAATAGGTTTATTTTGTCTTTCTACTATGGTGACCAGAAATAAAACAGACTATAAACTTTGCAATTCTCCTCCAAGATCAGATTAGAAAGAGTAAAAAAATAATAAGAAACAAAGCTACGAACAATAAACACTACCAATCCTCAACAACTACAGTAAAATATGCATTAGAGGACAACTGGTCTTCAGAGCAACAGAAATAACTTTTTGCTTATATATTGGACTATTTTGGCTGGCTTACCAAACTAGTCTGAGCACCTTTAAAGGTAGATCAAAGAAAGTTACTCACCAAAAGTACCATAGAATCCTCTGGGTCCACAAGTGCCAACACCATATTTCTTCAGAGATGCCTGGGCCGCACTCTTTCATAGGAAAGAATTACATTAAATATTCCTGCATTAGCTCTCTAACTCTTCTACACACTTCACACTGACAATTTTACACCAATGTACATAGATGAGTTTTTGTAACATGTAAGATGACCCACTTCGCAGAAAGTATAACAATGTACTGAATTCTATGAATTAATTTCACATCAAAACTAGTTTAGACAAGTGTTAAAGCATCATTCATTTTATTCTAATACTAAAGGACATAAAATACTAATTTAACTGGATAATCAGATAGGTATGCAGTAGGTACACCCGATTAAACTTAAATAGCACAACATTGTAAGCTTTAAAATCTTCCTTCCTGCTTTAGCAGTATATGTTATTGATGAAGTTCATGCTTTCTGTAGTTATTCTTTATGCCAAGATAACATACAAAGTAAAAGAGGAATAATCACACAAATAGAATAAGTGAAAGAACTCACCTTAACCTTTTCATTATTCAAAAGTCCAAGGAAGTTAAATGATGCGAAGTTTATACATTCCTTGCCATTAACAGTGATTATATGGGTGGGGGGACTGAAAAAAAGTTACAGACCTATTGTTATGAATGAACTGCTGCAATTTTCATAAATGATTAAACAATACAGGAGTTCTGTTTTTCAACAACAGAAGGGCACACAAGTTTTTCAAGACTCCCTCTTTCTGCCTCTGTTGCAGCTGCCAATCAGTACTTATATGCAGTGTCAAGTCACAAATATACTGTACTATACTCAACATAACCCATATTCCTGTACTTTAATAAAGAAACTATAGTTTCTTGAGATATTTAATGATTCCTTATTGAAAACAACTCATAGAAAGATGACTCCTGATGAGATACATAAAGCTTCTCCTTTAAAAGCAAAGTGGTATCTATTTTCAAGAGGAAATACTAAAAATAGAAAGGACATTTCACTACCCTTACTTCCAAGAGAAAAATTAATTCAAAACCACTGTTTTTGTCTCAAAGCAACACCAAAACACCATCTTTTACTGATAGAGCTATTGAAATACAGGTACTAGCTGTAAGCAGGCAAAACTATAGTATTAGCTATCACCTCAAGTTTCCAATTCCAAGTTTAATCTCTAATAGTTTGAATAATTTATGTAATCAGGAAACAGAGAAAGTGTGAAAACACACACTATTAGCAAATGAACAAGACCATAATATATATGAAGCAAAGGGAAAAAAAAAATTCTGCCCTACAAAATTATGACTTAGGTAAACAAATATAAAAAAATCGGAGGTAAGTAAAATATTACCCCAATAAATACAAGCACCATGTCTGGGTGCTGTGTTCTATGAGCAAACCTGTTTTGGCAATTATACACATCAATAAAACAAATTTAAAAGTTTCAATTAATCACTCACAGTATTGAGAAGTCTATGATCTGAGTCAAATACAAAACCTTGTGTTTGCCCATTTCTGTATTGGTTGTCAAATATTACAGTTGAGATTCTGTGCTATTCCTCAGACCCATTAACTTCAACAAGCTTTTCCCAAGCGGAAAACTAGCACTGGGCAAATTTCTCGATCAAAATTAAACAGGGCTGCTCAAATGTCAAATGCCTGTGGACAGCTGTTCCAAATCTGGTGGCTGACAATATTTCAAATGGGTACATTTGGTGAGGAAAAGCAAATAAACTTTTAAGTCCAAGGTATTCACTGCAAATTAAGAAAAACACTGAACTGCCTGAACCTCATTTAAAAAAACCTCATGATTTTGTGTTGTATCTGTTCACTTGAAAAAACTGAGCACATGTTGCTTCAACTAAGCAATTGCAAAAGTTTAGTAAACAGCTTCAGAAAGTTTTCTACTTACACAGTGCATGTGCCGAGCATCTTTTGAGTGCTGAATCTGTACCCACAAAGGAGCTGTCCTGCATTATTGCAGTGCATCTTCTGCACAGTAGCAGCATTATTGAAATATGCAGCAAACTGTCTTGGGGAACTGTCATTAAAAATACACCTGGATCTGTTCCTCTGTCTAGCTCATCCATGAGCTGAACCAAAGTCTAGATGTCCTAAGTGAAACAGCTACTTAGTTTCACAAATACTCACCAGAGCAGACCTATACCTATGCAGTTTGTCACTAACATGAAATTCCGTATATTCCCAGCATACTACCAAATCTGGTAAATTTACAACTTTCCTCACAGCTCCACCTCTCAAATCTAGAAAATACACTAATGTTCACCAACAAATTGGCCCTTATAAAGCTGCAGCCCTCATGAAAATTTGGCCACACTTTCCTATCAGAATTTTACCCAAATATCTAAAGAAACAATTGTGATTAGGTAGAAAACATTAATGGAAAAGGTTATTTCAGCAAATAATTACAACCAAAACATAGATGCTGGCCACATCATAAACCCTGCTTTGCAACAACAGAAACAATTAAGTCTTTGCAAAAGAAAAACCCTAAAACATTAAATTTTTTTAACTTTTCAGCTGTCTTCCTCCCACTAGTATAACAGTTCATCAGGTATTACAGTAAGGGACAACAGTTATGAATACTGAGTGATCCAGCTTAAACTGTAAATAAAACTATAATTTCAAAGAAATTATATTTTCAAAGAACTTGCAAGCAAATCCTTCAGAATTGTCTTTTAACGACTGAAAACATGCCCACTCTTCTTGGGCCTTTTACTTAAGTGTTTCATATACTGAAAAAATCAGCCACCGAAGAAAATAGTATTAAGAAGCTACTAATGGTGCGACTTTTATTTTAAAGCAGAACAGGAATTAGCATGAAAATTTTGCAGATGTAATGTTTTAGGAAACAGATTCACATTTCCTGAGTGTGATCTCATACAAGTAAGCTATCTTGCATAGATTAGTTCACAGAAAGGCTACTACAAGAAGTAACTAATTTCTGGACTGTAAAAGCTGTTGTGGGTACCTTCCTCACCATAGGTTCAAGATGGATCACTGTTTTTGTTAGGACAGGTCTCTGCATTTTTAGCTTTGCTCATCATTTGGCAATATTACTTAATTATGCAAGTGCTCTGCAGAAAGAATATGATCACAGGGCACAAAGTGCATGGCCTACTGAGGGAGGAGGAAATCTGCCTCACACACATAGTGAGTCAAAATTTTTACTGAAATACTTAGATTTTATGAAGAGGTTATGAGCTTTTATAATCCCCACATATTACTGCAAACACACAATATTACCAAGGTAAGTGAGGATGATGAGGTACTGGAAAAGGTTGCCCTGAGAAGCTGTGTATGCTCCATCCCTGAAAGTGTTCAAGAACAGACAGGATGGAGCCTGGGGCAACCTGGTCGAGTTGAAGACATCCAAATGGCAAGGGGTTGAAATGAGATAATATTTAAAGGTTCCTTCAAATCCAAACATGTTTATGATTAGGATTTTTGTAAACCACCATTCATGATAGACATTAAGACATGAAAATAATTGAAAGAAAACTACCTTAATAGAATATGATCTCCCTAAAATACTGGTTAGAAATGCTCTTGAGCTGAAATCAGGATGCAGACACTTTTCTTCCTGTATTAATTCTGAAACATGTTCTAAGCTTGCAGTCAAAGTTACAGTCTATAAGTGTTGAGCAACTTGCGGGCACGTAGCCAGTGGGCTGCTTAAATGTTACAAGACAGAAGTCAAGTTTTCCATATAGCCGCTCTTGAGTTTAACATCCACAACACATTAACATTATCATAATACATTTCCTAGCTATAAGCACTGGAAAGTTAAAATAATTTAAACATTTTCTGAATCACTCTAAAAGATATATTTGTTCTGGTTTTTTTGAACATCTAATACTTCCTTTAAATCCACAATACTGCTTGTTTCAAAATTTGGAAGAATAACAGAAGAACTGATCACATCACAGTTGATTAAAACAGGCAGAAGTCCCATTTATATGGCAGACTTTTCTGTGGTGGCAGAACCATCAAAATGGAGCTCATTGTGACAGCAAATAACTGTATTGTCACTAAATTATGTCAAATTATTGGTGTCAATAGAAGGATATTACGAATGCTTACATAGTAAAAGCTACCAACACACAAATCTGAAGCTTGTGAAGTTTCAAAGCAATTTCTGAAATATTGTGACCCTTGCCTAAGTCATCAGATATATTAAAAGCCTTGTAACACACGAGAAAGTAACACTAAGCCATAAATTTCTCCACAAAACAGCTCTACCATCCAGCATTTCCAATTCTGATTGTCCAAAGAAAAACATCTTTTCATGAAGTGTGTGCTGAGTTTGGCTGGGGTAGCGTCAATTTTCTTCACAATGGCTGGTATGGGGCTGTGTTTTGGATTTGGGTTGAACACAGGGTTGATAATATAGAGATGCTTTTGCTATTGCTGAGCAGGGCTTGCACACAGCCAAGGCCTTTTCTGCTTTTTGCACTGCCATGATGGCGAGAAAGTTTGGAGCATGTGGGAGGCTGGGAGGAGACACAGCCAGGACAGGTGACCCAAACAGACCAAAGTGACATTCCAGACCATACGGCACCATGCTCAGGGTATAAACTGGGTGAAAGACAGAGGAAGGAGGGCATTTTTGGAGTGATGGCATTTGTCTTCCCAACTAACTGCTAAATGTGATGGAGCCCTGTTCTCGTGGAGATGGCTGAACACGTACCTGCCCATGGGAAGTGGTAAACCAATTCCTTGCTTTGCTTGTGTGCATGGCTTTTACTTTCCCTATAAAACTGTCTTCATCTCAACCCAGGACTCTTCCAGTTCTCTCCCCAGTCCTGCTGGTGCAGGAGTGAGTGAGTGGCCTCATGGGGCTCGGCTGCTGGCTGGGGTTAAACCACAGCAAAGTGCCAAGTGGCTACACACAAAACTGGTTTGAACTGATTTGTGATGACATAAGAAGGTGGTATCCACTTTTGGAGGTCTAAGTCCACATTTTCAGAAAAAATTAAACAAATTATTACCAAACAATACAGAACCACAGTGAAGGCAAAGATATAACATTCCTCCTCCCACGCCTAATATTGAAAAAAAAAAAATTAACATTTAAAGTAAGAAAGGTTTTCTTAGTAACATGGTCTTCATAATGTTATAAAACCAAGACCTTGTGAGAGGCAAATTCAGTCCTGCTCTCTAAAAATGCAAGTCATTTATGGAAGGTTTTAAGGATATGGAAATGCTAAATAAGCAATATGCTTAACAATATGGATATCAAATATTTAAGTTGAAATAAGAAACAATTTATTTTGGTTACATTTACCCTGAAACAATGTTGTAATTGAGAGCTGGGTGATCTTTTGGCACAGGAGGTACAAGAGGCTCTGGCTGCCATTCTTCAATCAACTCCTCTTTTTCCTGATCAGGAGAAAAGAAATACTGTTTGAGAACGGGAATTCCCCTAGAAAATACATTATGCACTAATAAACAGTTGTTAACAATTGTATTAGAAATCATGTATGCTAGTACATGTCACCTTTCTGAGACACTTAGAATTGATATTATCTCAGGATTTTCAAATGAGAAGCTTAGAATTATGAAATCTGAAAGGGAGGAAGATATTAAGAAACATGGACCAGATGTGTCTGTATATTAAAGATCTTATATGATAATCAGGAGGTGAGATACTAACATGATGACCCTGCCAAATTTCTCTTGCTCAAGAAAAGGAAACAACAACTACTCAATTAGGTATTCCACACCTAACCACGAAGGAATACAGAAAGCACATTCATTTTCAAAGTAGTACCCAAATTCATGTTAATCTCAGAGTGGAACCACAACCATAGCCTAAGACAGAGAGAGACAATTCCATCCTCGTCTCACAACACTAGTGTGCATCTTTATACCATATTACTATCTGGGCTGAAAATCAGAAATCAAAAATGTAATTTTAGGCTAAGGGTCCTGATCCATCGCATTGCTGGCCAGCAGCTGCTACAGTGCAGTCCTCTCCCAGTCACACATTTCTGTTTCTTGTGCTGGCAGAAGCAGTTACAAAACCAGACAAAAGCTTTATTCAGAGCCAAATGAAAACTAAATCAGCAAAAGCAAGATGGGATATATCTCTACATCAGAACCCACAACAAAAGAGCCCCAACCCCAACCTAGACTGCCTGATGCTATTGGGAAACCACATCCTGAGTTGCAGCTGCCCAGTAGTATCACATACCTTTCCACAAGAATTCAAAAAGAATTCTGACAATCATAATGTAGCATGTGTGCTCATGCAGTCTTCACTCTGCTCCTACAGTAGTTGTCGTTTAAAGGCCCCAAATCCCTAATATATAGTGTATCTAGAATCAAGAGTTTTGTATTCATTTTGGAGCACAGGGTTGTTGGTTGGTGAGGTTTTTTGTTGTGTTTCGTTTTGGTTTGAGGTTTTTGTGGGGGGGGCATTATTGGGTTTTGTTTTAATTAGGCAGCAAAATAAATCAGGTGAGAAGTGGTGCAGCCTGTCAGTTACAGAAGGATAAATAAGCAAAGCTTTAGTCGACATCAAACACTTAAGAGGGAAGGACTTAGGAACCATGGTGTTTCTTCTTGAGACCTGAACACAGAGAACATTCTAACAACTTAAAGGCAGAGCAAGCAACATAAAATTATTTTTCTTCAAAGAAGGCAGAATTAAAGCTGTGTAAGTATGTACTCAACTTTTACATTAAAGTCTAATTTTTTAGCTAAGTGTAGTTAATGTCATCAAACAGCTTAGCAACTGATGATACAAGCTCAATAAAAATACTTTTGTCAAGGAGTCCAGCAGTAAGAAAAATAGTATTTATAGATGGACACTGTAACTACAATAAATCAGCACAGTCCAATTGCAATTGAGATCTATGAATATAAAGACAATGAGCAATTCCTAATTAGTGTTTCTTTCCCCTACTCATACTAATTTCTCAGAAATTTAAAATCTTCCCTTTAAAATCTTTGCACCACACAAACTAACAGCATAGGTCACAAGCCACAGATGAGACATGGAAAGATCCTGATTTTTCTCTTAACACAACTTAGAATTTACAAGAGAAGTCTCATCCTCATTTCAAACAATACCATTTCACTCATTCTACCTCACATTCATCCTCCTCATCCATTACATAGCATTTTGCTTTTTGATGGACATAGACAAACATTTGCATATTCACATCTTATGTCCTCTGTTTCCGCCAGTTCTCAGTACAGGAGGGGACTGGAAATATTGATGATTAAAATTAGTACCAATCTCAACCTAAAACAGCCACTGCAGACAGGACAGTGCAAATGCCTTCCTCCTTTCATTCACCAAATACCTTAGTACACTGGCCTGTCTTGCTGACTATTCAGAGTAAACACAACCATCTGCCTCTGAACAAAAGGACAGGGCAGAAGCAGACTTTCATGCAGTGACCCAGCATCAGAGTATTTTTATCTTCTACCTCCTAAACAGATCAAATTTCACACCAATATCAGTAGAAAAAAGGTAATTTTCAAAAATACAGAGAAACCTGATTTTTAATTCATACTGTAAGATCCTCAACATGTAGTTGATTTGCTTATTTCTCCTTAGTTCGCTAGACTGAAAATACCCTCTTGCCCTTTTATAATTACTTTTAATTTATATAAGTGATAATGAAACATAAATAACATTATAAAATGTGTATATTTTATTTTATGGCTAATATACAACAAACATGACAATATAATTTATAAAATGTGTATAAGTGTATTTTATAAATTATAATATACATGCCTTTTGACACATTTAGCTTTAGGCTTTCTGGCTCTCTGAACCCTAACCCAAACCACAGTGGAAGCTTGGTGCTGAGGCTGAAGTCTCAACTTCCATGGGTGTCTCAGATTAGAAAGGTGTGGAGGCAGAAATGTTGGTACCCTGCTGTGAACCCCTAGATACGACTCTTCCAGGCTCAGTATCCCTTGGACTCTGAACTTTTTGGCTCTCTGAAGCCTAACCCTCCATGTAGTAGAATCTTGCATTCTTTTGCATATTTATACATAAAAACATCTTAAATCTATTTATCTAGATAGACACAGATACCCAAACATATATATATAATGGTTTTGAGTGGTTATGTTCTATTGTGGATTTTACTTTTTAATTGCCATGTACCTTGGGTAGGAAAAATACTATGATGTAAACACATTCAACCCAAATTATTAAAAAAGTTGACTTGTTTACCCAGGTTCTTAAGAAAAGGTAGCAATTTTATTCATTAGGACAGTTCTTAGATAGCACTAGTGTTCTGAAAATATGTCATACATGCATATTCTGCATTAATATCCAAAGATTAATAAAACTTTTTATTTACTGATCCTCAAATAACAAGTCTTTAATTTCCCAGTATTTATAGACTCATGTAACATCATGGAATAAATTAGCATAAATAATGGGCATGGCAGTTAGAAATGTCTCTCTTTCAAAGTATTTATGTATGCTCATACATAAGAGAAATTTTACCTACATAGGGAGTCCTGGCTCAGAATTACTGAAAGCCTCTACAAGAACAGACTATATGTGCTACTCCCCGTAGAACAACGTCTGGTTAGTTTGTGAACACTGTTTCTGCAAAACAGAGCTCTCAAGGTCTATATATTTCTCAGCCACACATTAAACATTTGTCTCCAATAGGAACTTTCCAGCCTCCTGACTAATAACCCTCAAATAAAACATGTACCATGCTACTACTGCAGTGGAAATTCTAAAACTGAAGAAAAATACTGTTCCTCTCATTTGCAAATGGTTAGATGTTAGTCTTAGCAGTACTTCAGAGATTTTGAGAGAAAATCTCTGTATCATTATCATTTACTACCGAGTAAAAGACAAATAGACCTGTAGGGCACCTTCCCTTCACAAACAGCTAAATCCTGCCATGCAAACTTCCACAGCCTGCTCCAGTCCTCATTGTCACTTTGTCACTTTCTACAGACTTTACTTTGTGTGAAAGCCCATAAGAATCTATGTCTAGCACCCTGTATGGCCACAGACTTAATTATGTCTCCCAAAATGTCAAACTATCAGGAACTTACAGTATCACAGAAGCCCTCTACCTTTTTAGTTAATGATTTGGGAGATACTATTTTCTAAAAGAACCAGTAAGAATACTTACAAACACTGTTATCAAAGCATAAGAGTCTGCCAGTCGAAACATGATTTCTGTGTTTGATTATGTAGTACTCTTGCTACACATTTGACTGAACCTAAAAGACACCTTCAGGGCTGATTTCTTCACTCTTTTAGAAGCATGACTCCTAAGTGCACTAGGTTGCACAATATACCATTTGCTTCTTGTTCCACAGGACCAACTGGTCCTAACAGATGACTAAGATGGCCGTGCAGTGATTGTATTCTTTATTAATATTTATTACATGGAGTCAGCTCTGCTCTGGCAGCACTCCCAACAATATTTCACAAAGAAACTTCATGTACCTTTACATGAGTGGCTATCATAATGGTAGTGTGTGCTCTATCACCTGAGCAGGCCTATCTCCAGTGCCTGTACCTGAGAAATAGTATTTCTTTCTGGTGTGGTAATGATGCTGGATGATTTTTGCCTTTTTTCTTTTATATATTTGTAACCTTCCCAGTACTTTTCCCTACCCTTTTCCCCACCTAGAAAGACCAAACACATTCCAGAGCTCCATGCCCAGGGAGTACAAGGCCCCTATCCTCTCTTGGTTCTCCCTGGGAACCAAGGTCTTCAAGACACATTTTTATATACAAGTAGAGCTAGTACCAAGAGGAGGCAGCTCCAGAGAAGCGGCTTGACCTAGGGAGAATTGCATCACCACTTGTCCTCCTAACTGATGCTTTTTATCAACTATGTTAACTTTCTAAAACCTATAAAACTGTATTCACTTCTGTGGGGGGTGGGCTTTTGTAGCTATTCTTCCGTAACTGCCCCTAGGGCTCCAATAAAAATCCACTTTTCTATTACCTCCTATATTAAAATTATCTTGAGTTTCATTTCCAGGCTGAAAAAGGCAACAGTAAAGACCGGACACAGCGGCATAACTCAAACTAGAACAAGTCAGAAGGCAAATCAGCAGCAGCCTACTTGCTGAATAGCTGGCATGTTTCTACACATAGATGAACACACACAAGAAGCCTGGCTGTACAGGATCCCATATTGTGTGAAACAGACTGTCCTGCGTCTGGCTGTGACGGTGGTAATTTTCTTCAAAGCAACTCACAGAGTGCTGTGTTTTATGTCTATGATCAAAACAGTGCTGGTAACACACTAAAATTGTACCTTGCTGTACAGCCTTTGCACCATGTTAGCACCTTCTATTTCACACTCTGTCCCCACAGTGAACAGACTGGTGGATGCCTGAGAGATTGGTAAGGGACACAATCAGGCTTGAACTAAACAAACATACAGTTCATACTATATGATGTCACACAGCAATAAAAGGAAGAAGAGGGGTTTTAAGAAATTTAGTCATCTTTTGTTTGGGAACTGTCTGATATTAGTCCATCCATGGGAAGTGGTGAGTGTACCACCTTTGCATCACTTGTCTAGTTTCTGTCCTCTTCCACTTTTCTTTTGCTTATTAAATAATTTTATATTCACTCACACGTTTTCTTGCTTTTACTTTTCCTTTGCTTAGTGAGCAACTGTGTAATGTTCAGCTGCCTACTGGGGTTAATCCACAACACAGACTAGTGTCAATTATCTGCAGATTTCTAGCGAAGTTTAAGGAGAAGGCATGTCTTCTGTGTGTTCACAACTATTTCTCTACACAGAATACATAAGCTCTCTTCACGTAGAATTATCTACGCTGTAGAAAGAGAAACTGAATCATGCCTTGACTCTGATGTATCAGTTTCCTTAATTCCTCCAACTGTAGATGTATTCACACTCTAACTTCATTGCTGTATTTATGCTTACTTTCAGTGAACTATCCGTAGACAAGACATTCCTTTCCAAATACAGTTCTTCCTAAAGAAACCACTACTTCCATCTTCAAAGGTCAATGGTACAGTCAGTTACTCTAACTTGCATCTCCTTCATGGTTAGCCAACTTGAACATAGGATCAGAACAAAGACCATACACTCATGCTATTTTTTTCACCATCAAGATAAAGGTAACAAAAAGCTGGTGGTGTCTTTAATACTCAAACCTTTTGATGCAATACAGCTCACAGCACTGTAACTTTTTGCTTCTGTGACTTGCAATGTGAATCAATGTAACTAGTCTATATACAAGGTAATTCTTGATCACTTTGGCTTTTTGCTAGTATTTACATTCCTTTTCACCCTTCAACCTCAGTAAAGTTTGTATAAATCTCACCAGAAGTATCACAGCAATAATGTATTTGCATGCTACTGTTTTTCAGAAAGCCTGTTAACCACTGTCCTGACAGAGTATTTTAATATTGTCATCCTGCAAAAGTAGCATTATTTAAGCATAAGCCATTTCCACGTTTTTCCTCCTTCTGACAACCTTCTAAACCCTTGCTTCCACTGAGCTGTAGCAGACTGGCTACATGTACAACCTCCCAGTTGTTTATCGTCTCCAGTTAAGAAGACATAGAACAATCTTCTTTCCCACACAACACTATTAGAGATTTGTCTGACTACTTTCTTAAATACCTCAGCTTCAGCAAAATGGTCTGTCACAAATGAAGATGATGACCTGCAACTGCATGATAAAATCCAAGATGCACATAGAGATACATGACAGAATTTCTTATTTTGTAAAGAAAAGACAGGTTTCAGCTTTTCCAGTTCACCAAATATCCAAGAGCTGCAAAGAACCTTTTCCTGCCATCTACTGCAGAGAGACTCTTTAAAACAAAAAAAAA